>LDAU01000220.1:0-68948 GCA_001447515.1 Pseudocohnilembus persalinus
TTAAAGATGTTTTTTTTATTATAAATATTTTTTTTTTTCAAAATAATTTTTATTAAAAAAAAATAGAATTATATCAAAATTAATTATTTTGTTTGAGAAAATGGTATTTATTATTAAAAAATTACTTCTTATTAATAAAATAATAATCACTTAATATACATAATAAGTTGATTAAGAATTTAAAAATTTTTAATTGAATTTCCAAAAATTATTAATTAAATAGATTATAATTTTTTCATAAAAATAAAAACAAAAAATATATTTATTTTAAGAATAATTCAATATAAAAATTTTTAAATGTCTAAAAATTCTGAATCAGTAAAAGTAGCAGTAAGATGCAGACCAATTTCTAGGAAAGAATAAGAAGATAACAGAAATTTAGTAAGATTAAAATTAAAAATTAAATTTAATTGATTTTCTTTTCTTTAATAAAACAATAATTCAAATAAATATTATAAATTTAATAAACAGTTTCAGCAATAAATTAAAAATCTTATATAAAAAAATATATAAATGATTTATATTGGATTCATTTTAATTTTTTATATGATAAAAGCTAAATTATAATTAAGTTCTAATTTTAAAATAATACAGAAAATTAGAAATTATATTTATTAATTTTTAAAATATAGATTGTTTAAGTAAATTAAAAAACTGGAGAAATTATAGTTTAAAATCCCAAAGCAGAAGGAGAATAACCAAAAACTTTTACATTTGATAAAACTTATGCCCCTGACTGTAAGCAGTCAGAAATTTATGATGAAACTGCTTATCCTATTGTAGAATCAGTTTTAACTGGTTATAATGGAACTATTTTTGCTTATGGTCAAACAGGAACAGGAAAAACTCACACTGTAAATATAAAAAATAAAAAAATAAATGATAAAATTGTTATTTTTTAGTATAATTTTTTATTAATAAAATGTACAGATATTATTTATAAAACTTTTTCAATCATATTATATTTGGTATATTTGGTTTAAAAGACTTTTATTTAAACATAATTACGTTTTTTAATTTTAATGCTTTAAATATTAAATATAAAAAATTTTAAAGATGGAAGGAAATATTAATGTACCTGATTTAAGAGGTATTATTCCTAGAACTTTTGATCATATTTTTAAAACTATTAATGGAACACCCGGGGTCTAATTTATGGTAAGAGCAAGTATGTTCGAATTATATAATGAAGAAATTAGGGACTTACTAGTGAAATCAAATAAAAAACTTGTAATTTTTTATTTAATAAAAAATTAATATATCTAAATTTTATATATTTACGTATAAATTTATAAAGGAAATTAGAGAACACAAAAATGGAGGAACCTATGTAAAAGATCTAAGCAGTTTTATGATTTAAAGTGCAGAAGAATTAATGGAAAAATTAAATTTCGGAAAAGAAAATAGATAAGTTGGAGCCACAAGTATGAATCAAGACAGTTCAAGATCGCATTCTATTTTTAGTTTATAGGTTGAAACCTGTGTAGAATAGGTAATTAAAACTATTAGATAAAAGTTAAATACAATAAAAATTATATATTTTAATCAATTTCATTTTTTTTCAAGGATGGTAACCAAAGAATTACATAAGGAAAATTAAATTTGGTCGATTTGGCAGGTTCTGAAAGATAATCAAAAACTAATGCTACAGGAGATAGATTAAAAGAAGGTAAAATAAAATATAAACAAAAATTATGTTTGATATATTATATAAAATAATACAAAAAAGTATTTTAATCATATATTTAATTGTTTAATAATATAGGTATCAGTATCAATTAGTCGCTTACTACTTTAGGAAACGTTATTTCAGCTTTAGTCGATGGAAAATCTTCGCATATTCCTTATAGAGATTCAAAATTAACAAGAATTTTATCAGATTCTTTAGGAGGAAATACAAAAACTGTTATGATTGCAAATATTGGTCCTGTCGATTATAATTACGATGAAACAGTAACCACCTTAAGATATGCTTGGAGAGCTAAATCAATTAAAAATAAACCCAAAATTAATGAAGATCCCAAAGTAAAATATATATATAAAATGTGGAAATAATTATAATATATGTATTAAGATAAAAATTTTTATATAATTATATATTTTGTTTATATATTTATATAAGGATATAGTTTTCATATATTTTTATATAAAGATTATTTCATATATATTTTTATATAAAAAATCATAGAATTTTCTATATATACATTAATAATTAATAATACTTATTTTTTAGGATGCCATGATAAGACAGTTTTAAGAAGAAATTACTAAATTAAAAGAATAATTAGCCGGAAGTGTCGAAGGTCAGCCTCATGACGGGGGAGATGTTGAATATGTTGATAAAGTTATCAAGGTTACTGATAATGAAAAACTTTAAGAAACTGAAAAAAGATTAGAATAAGAAAGATAATAAATTAAAAAAGAATTCGAGTAAATAAAATAATATTATTAATTGTTAAATTTTATTTATTTTGTGTATGTAAACTTTAATATATTTTTTTTAGAGATTAGAGGCAAAAAATTTTAAGCTAAAAAAATGTTTAAGAAGAAGAAAAAAAAAAATTACTGAAAAAATTAAAAGAGAAAGAAGAAGCTCAGAAAATTGAAAGAGAGAAATATGAAAAATGTAAGAAATATTTATAATTTTAAATATATTCTAATAAAATAGAATTTAAATTTTATTATAGTGGTCAAAAAGATTAAAAAAATGGAGGAAAAGGTAATGAAAGGAGAAAGTTAATATTAAGAGGCTTTAGAAAAAGAGAGATAAATTAAATTACACGAACAAGAAATAGAGGAAAAAAGGAAAAGAGACTAATAATTATAAGATTAATTAAAGTAATAATTTAAATTTAATAAAATACCTTTAATTTATTTTAAATTTATATTTTAAAGAGAAAAAGAGCTTTTGAGAAATGATTTAACAAAAAAATATAATTCTTATTAGGAAGAAAATGAAGATAAAACTTAAAAATTAAAATAATTATAAGAAAGACTTAAAGTAATATAAACAGAAAACTAAGAAATTGAAGACTTTTATGTTTCTGAAATAGATGAACTTTAGGTTATTATTATGATATAATATAGATATTTTTATTATATGTATACATAAATATAGAATATTAAATAATAATTTTTTAAAAAATATATAAATTAATAGTTACTAATTATTATAAATGATTTTTTTCTTTCTTACTTAAAAATGAAGATTTAAAAATAATTTTTACGTTAGGAAAGAAGAAGAGATTTGCTTTAGGAATTAAAATTAAAATAACTTATATTAGAGTATTTCGTTCCCTAACAAGAATTGGAATAATTATAATTAAGAGCAGTTTTCAACGATGACATTGATGACTGGATGTATCCTAATTTATAATTAGCTGGAAATACTTTAAGAATGAATAGAGGAGGTAAAGATTTGGCTCCTAATTAATAAGAGTTAGATGAAATAGAAGCTTTAAATTTAAATGGACATCCTAATGTTTATTTTGCTTATACAGAGGAAGGTAATTAAATAAAAAATATCCAAAAATAGAATATATTCTATTTTTAAATTTAGAAATTGGTTTTAATAACACATATAAAAATTAAAATTTTTAGGACCGGTTAGAGAAGAAGAATTAAATCCTTAGGAAAAAAAATAAAAAGAAAGTAGAAAGAAATAGTAAACTGGTAAAAGATCTAAAAAAAAGGAATAAGAGGAAAAAAAGCCATAAAAAAATATTGCTAAAGCTAAGGGTCTTGGCTTTTATAATTGATTTTTAAAAAGATTTTAAAAATTTATTAAATATATAATATAATATTTGAAATAATACATTTTTTTTTAATTTTTATTTATTTTTACTACTAAAATAAATTATTTATAATAATAATTAATGCCATTTAGTAATTAGAATTTAAAAAATAATATTTCATCCAAAAAATTTTTAAATTTTTACTAATTATATTTAGAATTGATTATTCTATAAAAAATTAGATATATAAAAATAAAAAATAAAAGAAAATTAAAAATACATATTAAAATAAAAGTAAATCAAAAAATAAATAAGCATTCATTGAAACTAAATTTCTAATAAATCAACTCCTACATATATAACTTATTTATTAAATAAACTAAAAGATACTTGAATTGATATAATTTAATGTAAAAAAAGTTAAAAATCTAAAATAGAAAATAATTTAAGGATTAAGAAATCCCTATATAAGGAGCAGAAAATAGAAGAAAATTGTTCAATCAAAAGAAAAAAGATAAGTAATTTTACTATATAAATCGAAAAGCTACTGATGAAGGTATTTCAGAAGAAGATTAAAATTTAAATTCCATTTTATACATAGAACAAAAAAAACAAAATATAAGTATATAATAGGATGATAATAAATAAAAATAATATATAGATTAATTTCAAAATTAAAATAATGAGTAAGATAAAAAGTAATTAATTAATTAAAGTCTATAATAGTCAAAAAATTAGATATATGAAAATGATTAATATTAAGAATTAACTATCATCAATTAATTAAATTAATCAATAAAAGAGGTTTCTGACTCATCATTATCAGAAATAATTGGAATTAATTTTACTAAATAATAAAAAGATCAAATTAATTAAAGAGAATATAAAAGTAGTAATATAATATAACCATCAAAAATATAAAATATTGATTTTCATGAAAATTCTCAAGTTAAATTAATAGATGAATTTAATTTAGATGATAATGATGATTAATTTTCTAAACTTTAATAAAATTAAAAAATAAAAAATTAAACTCCTAAACAAAGACCATAAATATTAAATAGTAGTAAAATAATATTTAATTAAGATAGTAAATCTATTATAACGGATAATTTAATACATAGTCATAATAATTTTAATAATAATAAAAGGTAATCTATATTACCAGGTATGAGTCCTCTAAACACATAAAAAAAATTTAGTATAATTTAATAATAGTAAAATTAGATTTCTGATATGAAAGAACTTATGAAATAAAAGGAAAATATACAAACAGTTTGGAATAAATTAAATATAGCTTTTATTTGTAAAAGATTTATAAACAAGATTTTAATTAATTATTAAATGAAGAATATAAGATTTATTTCTAAAAGTTAATTGACATTTATTAATGATAATTCGGATTTACATAGTTTTAATAATAGTTAAGTAAGTTTAAAAAATAATAGCATTAGTAAAAAGTTAATACTTAATGTTTCTGGCTTAAACCAATTTTTTACACCTGTTAAAAAAAAATTTAAAAACTTTATATTGAAACCCAATTCATTCATAGCTATAATTTGGTCCATCTTTACAATAATCTTTGATATTATAATAATTTTATCATTTTCATATATGTAAAAAATATATGAGATATTTTTTTTTTTTTATTAACATATTATTTATTTTAAAATTAAAAGAATTGGGTAAAGAATTGATTTTTCAAAATAAGGAAACTTTTTGTATAACTTTTTAATAATAGTTCCAAGTATAGTATCTTTAATTGATATCATCTTAAATTTCTTTATAGGATATTATAAAGGTGGTAAAATAATATCAGATAAGAAACTTATAAGTAATAATTATTTGAAAGGGGATTTTATTTAGGATTTTATAGTTTTTTTATCTTTATTACTTTATTAATTGACTGGTTATGAGTATTTATTAGTTACAAATGTGATTAAAATATTTTAAATAATAACTAAAATACATAAACTTGACGAATAATTTTAAATTAGCCAGAAATTTAACACAGTTTCTGAATTATCAAAACTTGTTTTTATGATTGTTATAATGGTAAAAATTAAACATTGATTAACATTTGTTCTTTTAGATTTATAATAAATTATTAAAGCTAATATTAAAAATTAAATATATTTTTAGGCTCATTTCTTTGGTTGTATATTTTTATTTTTGGCTAATTAACAAATAGAACAAGGCAATTAAAAAACATGGTTACATATTATTTAATTAGAAAACGGTGGCTTAGTTGAAAAGTATACAGCTACACTTTATTTTGCTTTTGTATCAATGATGACTATAGGATATGGTGATATCTATCCCAATAATAGTGCAGAAAGAATTTATGTTATATTTATGTCATTATTTTCTTGTGGTTTATTTGGTTATTCAGTTAATAAAATTGGAAATATATTCAGTGAACACTTAGAATAAGAAAATAAGTTAAAGTAAATTGATAAATTATTATAAAAATCCAAATATTTTTTAATATAAACAATAAATTTTATTTTTATAATAAAGACATGAAAAATTTTAGATAATATCTTATTTAAATGAAAGAAACGCTTCATCTGATTTATCTTATTAAATTATAAAAAATTATGAGTAAATTTAAAAAGATAATACAAATAGCACTTAATTAAGTGTTTCTTTATTAAAAAAAATTTCTCCCGAATTGTATAATGAGTTTAAGCTAGATTTCTACGGAAATTTATTAAAATAATAAAAAACATTATCATTAAATTTTTCAGAAAAGCTTTTATCCTAACTTAGCCTAAATTTTAAAGAAAAAATCTATAGACAAGGCGAAGTCATGTAATTTTTAAATTGAAAATTATAAATTTTTTTTTTATAAATTAATTAATTAATAAAATATGTTTATTAAAGTATAGATAAAGGTGAAATTCAGTAAAATTTAAGTATATTAATAAAAGGTTCGGCAAAATTGAAGCACGTTATTAGTTTAGATAATAAAGTACCTTTTTAACAGGATATAAATTAGAGTGATTAATTTTAATTCTCAAATAATGAGATTGATGTGGGATAATTATAATAAGGAAATTTGATTTTATTTGAAAATTTTTTGTGTAATTTACCCTCAAAACTGCAAATAAAATCGGCCCAAACGACTAAAATAGCATATATTTCATTATCTGACTTCAATAAAATAATTAAGAATTTTTAATCGGATCTAGAAAATTTACAAAAATTAAAAGATGATATTTTTTTCCACTAAAAATAAATAGGAAATGGATATCTTTGTGATTCTTGTTATAAATTAAACCATTCATTATAGGACTGTCCGTTTATACACTATAAACCGAAAAAATTAATAGTTTTATTCAATCATAATTTATCTGAAGAACATATACTTAGATAAAAGTTTCAAAGAAGAGACTAAGCAAGGCAAGGTACTTTGGAAATGCTTCCATTGTATTAATAAAGATTAAAACATTTGAGGTATATATGTGTATAGCATAGGATATAAGATGAATATCTAAATTTATAGGTAAAATCTTAAAGTTTTTATAAATCTATAGTAAATATAAGAGAGACAGTTTATTAATTTTTTTTTTACTTTTACTATAGTTTTTCGAACAATGTCAAGATTTTTAATTTTACTAATATTGCCCGGCTATTAAAAATAATATATTTAAACCTGAAATTGAAAAATATTACCTCAAATAATACAGCTTAAATTTATCTCAAGATTTATAGGATTTAACTGATCACTATTTAGAGGACTCTTAACTTGAATAATATATTATTGAGCAAGATTATCTTTAAAAAAAATTTAATAAATTATCAAATGCATATTCTTAAGATTTTGAGGTAAAATTGAAAAAAATTTATATAATAATTAATATTTTATTAAAATTAGCTTTTTTGATTTCAGATATGTTTTTTTAATTTTCAACAAATTAATTTATTTAAAACGCATAATTTTTAATAGCCACTATTTTTCTTAATTTTTCAGTGCATTTATTTTATTAATACTTAAGATAAATATTTAATTAAGTCAAACTTATCAGAATATCTAAAAATGTAATATTTTTTATTTTATATCTCTATAGGATAAAATACCTCTTGATTCTGACTCATATGAAAATCATGAAATGTCTCAAAAAAAATCTAACAAAAAACATTATTATAAAAATCTTACTGCTTAAAATTTTAAAAAAAACAAAAACTAAATAATTAATTAGCAAACATAACAATAACATCTTTAGCAATCTTTACATCCTCATTTAGTCAAAGACAACTATATAGATTTATATAATAATAATTATAATTATACACATAATATCTCTAAAAGCACAATATCTAACCCTAGTAATAATTATTCTTTTAAAAATTAAAACCAAATTCACAATACAAATTTCAGGAGTTCAATAAAGAAAAATACTTATAGTAAATAAAATTCAGAATCTCCACGTTAAAATTAGTCTTTTTTGATAAAATAATAAAATCAAAATTAAAATATAAATTATCGTATTAATTCGGATGAATCAATGTCTCAATATGGCAAAGAAAATCTTTCAAGCAATGAAATACATGTAAGTTTTGAAAGAGTAAACAATAAAATTAAATAAAAATATAAAAATTTAATATAATAAACTATTTGTATAAAATTTATTTATTTCATAAATTTAATAATTTTATTGCTTTAATTTTTATAATTTTAAAATTTTTAGCCTAGTGTTAAAAGAATGTCAAGTAAAGTAACAAGGTTTTAATTGGATAAAATAAACATAGGGAAATCTTCACATGAAAATGAAAAATCATAGATGAATTTAAAAAAGTTTACTACTTATATTGATGAAAAATAATTATAAAAATTTAAGGAATCCACATTTTTTATTATTCTTGATTTTGACAAATAAAAAATTTTCGAAAAATATTAACTTTACAATAATTATCCTGTAATATTACAAAAGTATAAGAGATATTAGTAAAACAAACTGTTTTTAACTTAAAATAATAAATCTTTGAGAAAATTATCTAGATTTTAAGGAGAAGTAATATTGATATATACATTTATTATTTTCACTATTTTATTAATTCTTAAAGTTTATATATAAATTTTTTCATAAAATTTTTAGATAAGTTCACCTTAAAAACTACATAGCAGACATATGAGTAAGATACCAACAAAAGAATGGTAATTTAATATATAAGTGTATTATATATATGTATAAATATTATATATGTATAAATTAATTTCTAGCTCAATTTATCTTCAAAGCCCTTTATAAAGAAAAAATAAATAAACTTAACCCACTTTAAATTCATCTAATTAGCTTAATTAGTAGTAAAGATTTAATTAATCTAATAATAATTCTGATAATAACTTACCTTAAATTCGAAAAGATAATATTATTAATTTAGAAAAAATAATATGAGTTTATTTTTCAATAAATTATTTTAAATTTAAATGTTACAAAATATAATTATATTTATAATATTTTTATAATATACTATTTGTTTGCTAACATTGGTAAAAATAAAATTAATCAACAAACCCCATATACCTAAGATTGATAATTATTTTATTTAACAACTATTATTGTTTTTTATTTAATATTTTTATTAATTATAGTAAAATAATAAATAATACATAAAAAATAAAATAGAAAATAGAAAATAACAACATAAGTATATAAACTAATCAATAAATAAACTTCTATTATTTAAATGCTCTATAAATAAAGTTTCATATTAATATTGCTATGTATTTTATAAAATATAAATTATGTTTTTGCTTAAAATGAAGGTAATAAAAAAGAAATGTTAAATTAATTGTAATTTTTATGAAATTTTTGATATGATTAATAAAAAAAATTTTATGTTTTTATTTTAAAAAAAAATATATGTGAATATTTTAAAGAAAGATATTTAATTTTTTATTAACTAAATTAACTTTTAGTAGAGGAATAATAAATAGAAATAAATCAACAAAATTAAAATAAATAAGTATAAGACGGAGATGATGACGACGGTAATTCTGTAGCTTAGTATATATTATTAGGGTTATTAGCTTGCGGGTTTTTATTTTTCTTGTATAATACATATAGATGTTAAAAGAAAAAATTATAAGATGATGAATTTGATGATGAAAATGATGATTAATAGGTTATTGAGTTTCATACTAATAAATGATCTTAATTAAATTTAAATTAATTTACAAGCTATTTAATTAATGTATTGATAAATAATTATTCTTTCAACTTAAAATAAATTAATTAATAAATAGAAATATTATAAAAGTGTATATAATTAGTATATAAATTTTTTTTAATATTTTTATATTTTTAATAACTTTATAATTTATAAATTTAAAATTTACATGTAAATTTTTATAAATTTCAGTTTTTAAATTTAATATCTTATCCCAATTCAAAATTCTCCTATAAATATTTTTCATCATCATTTGAATCTTCTTATACTTCTTATTTTTCCTCTTTTTATTATTTTTTTTTTACAATGGATTTTTCCATAATAATTCTTCCTTTTCTTCTTTTTTATAAAGCCATAATTCTTGCTTCTTCTCTTAATTTAAATTTTTATTTTTCTATTTTTTCTTTTAATTCATCATCCGCCTTTTATTTTTCTCTTTATTTCAAAATTAAATAAATAAATAAAAAACATTATAAATTAAATTGTAATATTATTTTTACTTATGATGTTTTTGCTTTACATATTAAGTTACTTATTTAAATGTTGCAGGTGAAAATTGTTCCATATTCTAAGATTCTTTTGTCAACTCATATATTTTTAATTCAATTTCCTATATTTACGTTAAATTATATATAAGTAATATATAAATAAAATTTAATATTAAAAATGTAAAAAATTTAGAAAATAAAATTTATTTTTTAAATAAAATTTTACTCTCATCTTTTTTTTCATATCCTAAGAATTAATTTCCTTCATTTATTCAGTATTTTCTTTGTTAAGGTTAGCCAAATTTATAGTAGAAGTATTGTTAAGTTCTTTATTTATATTTAATGTAACTTGTTTTTCAGCTTTTTTATTTGGCTATATTATATTATGTATTTATTCAATTTTGTTTTTAATCTCTTCAAATCTTAATTCTGGTCCTTCTGTAAATTTAACTTTATCTGTGTTTACTTTTTAAGCTTCATTTAATTCTCTATTTCTTGCTTATGCTAACTAATTTTAGTAAAAAAAAAAAATTAATAACAAATTATAAAATGGTCATAAGAAAAATAAAAAGTTAAATTTTGAATTTTTGTAAACCTTTTTTAATTTTTCAAGTTCTTTTTTTTTATTCTAATTTTAGTATTCTTGTTATTATTTTTAATTTTACAATTCTTTTAATTTTGTCTTATAAATTGTTAATTCATCTTCTGCTTCGTATTTATCGTGTATATAAGTTAAATTTTTTTCTTCTATTGAATATAAATAATCTACTAAATCTATTGGCTTGAAATCAATAACTAAAAAATTAATTTTTGATTAAATTTCATTTGTAAAAATTACGAGTTAAAAATTATAAAAATGTACCTTAATATTTATCATATTCTTCATCATCAACATTTAAAAAGGTTTGGGAACTAAGTTTAGACTATTAAAAAAATTAAAAATTAATTTCAAGCATATAACAACTAATTTTAATCATATAATATAAATATAATTTATTTTAATATAATGTAAACATACCCTTCTTACATTTGAATCCTACATGTTAAATTTTACACTATCATTTAATTTATTAGAATTTTCTGTATTAGGCTATTAAGTAATAAAAGCATTGTCGTCTTATTAGATACTAACATTTTAATTTATTAATTTTTCTTACTTTTATTTGAGTTATTTCTTTTTAGCTTATTATTTTTTCTTTTTTTCAGATATCATTGCGTCCATATTTTTCTAAAAAAATAAAAAAAATTAGAAATAAAAGAAAAACTTATTTTAATATTAATTACTCTCGTCAATTCAATAAATTTTTGATAAGATTATAGCTACTCTATTTCATCTCTTAATCTTTCATTTTTATTTTCACACTAATCTTTTTATACTAAATGTTTATTTATCTAAGTTTTTAATTCTTCTTTTTTTTTGGCTTCTATTTCAGCTTCCTATTAATTTTAACGATATATTAATTAAATATATTTTTACTATATAAACTTAAAATTTTTACTTTAGCTGCCTTTTCTGCTGCAGCTTTTACATCACTCATAAATTTTTAAACTAATTAATTATCTTTCACAAAATATTAATACATGGCTTTCAAATTTTCCTATTCGTTTTTTATAAAATCCTCTAATTTATTTGTTTCTTCCTCTTTATTAGTTATATTTAAGTTTGTCAAAAATGTTTATCTATTTTTCTATATAAAATCTCCAACTGTTTCTTTTCTTTCTTTTAATAATTTTTTTACTTTATAAATACCCTTTTTAGGTTCGTAATCACTAACATCCCTTTTTTTTATATTGTATGATAAAAATAAATTAATAAATAAAAAAAATATTGTATATCTAGTAAATAAATAATAATTAATACCATAATCTCATAGCTTTAGTCGACATAGATCCTTTTCCCTTACCTAATTATTAATCTTTTAATAAGACCTCTTCTCTCGCTTTGGCTATTTTTTCAGCTTTTATGTATAATTAATTTTATATATAAAAAAAAAGAGAATTGTATTAAAATAATAAAATAACTGCAAATAATTTTTTAAAAAAATTTATATACTTCATTATATTATTTATTTTAAATAATATTGTTTAAACAATTTTGTTTACCTTCTTCTCCAAGTGCTCTTATTATACCACATTTTTTAGGTTATTTAATTAATCTTTCCCTTGTTTAATCATCTTCTTATGTTTCTTACTATATTATTAATTTTATAATTGATTTTTATTGAATTTATTAAAATATTAAATTAAAAACAAAATTTTTGAGTATATATTAAAAAATAATAATTTACATAATCTTTTTCATCATGCAATTTTTCTAATTATTGTATAAACTATAATTTAAATAAGAATTATATAATTAAGAAATATAATAGAATGATTAAATATAAAACAATTATATATTTTGATTTTTAAATTTTTTAATTTTCTTGTTACCAATTTTTTATCCTATTCAAATATAAATGGGTTTTCCTGTAATAATATTTTTTCTGTCATTATAATAGATAATACTAGATTTTATAATTATAATAATTGGTTTAATTCTTTATAACTTTTTTTGTTTTTATTTTTATGAAGGTTTTTAGAAAAAAAAATTTTTATTAATTATGTTGTTTTCCTATATAGAATTATATTTATTTACATAAATTAATATTTAGTTATAATTATAAGAAATTGTATACAAATAAATTATCAATTTTATTATTCACAAGAATTGATTTTAGAATTATAAATTTTTTTATATGTTATATAACTAAACTAAAATAATCGTTTTTATTATATAGATATAATTTAACATGCATATTAATTTGAAAACTTATTAACTTAAAATATCAATTAAATATGTGATTATTTTTAAAATTTCTGTTAATTATTTTTTGAGGAATGAAAAAAATTAGTTTTTTTAATATAAAATATTTAATGACCAAAATATCTATTAAAATAAAAAGTCTAAACATTTAATATATATATATATTTATTTTTTCTTAATTATTTTATATTAATCCCAATTTGATTAGAAATTTTTTTTAAAAAATTGAAATCATCTTAAAACTAGGCTAAAATCACCTTTTTGAACCGATTATATTATTGGAACAGCATTTTCAACTTTTAAACAATTTTAGCAGTAATATCCTCTTGCCTTATAAGTCCAAACTTCGTTTTTCTTTGAAAATTCTCCTACAATGCAGCCATTATATTTTGGTTCAACCTCGTTTTTCCAGTCGAAATTGCAAAATACATTGTCTCCTTACGAAATGCTAAAATAATATAATAAAAATATATATATATAATTTCTGTTAAACATAAAAATAAATAGCTATAAAAAATATAAATATTATATTATTCATATAATTTAAAAATTTAAAATGATAAAGATCAAATAATTAAATAATTAAATAAATTTACTTAACTTAAGCCTCTTATAATTTTGAGAAGTTTCCAGCATTTTTTTCCTAAGTATTAGAAATTACCCATAAAGAATGAACATTTTAATTGACTTTTTTTAAATTTATTTGTATTTATTCATCATATTTTTTATTTGCTCCTTCCGATATATCTCTATTAAAATTAATTTGAAAATTTATATTAATTTATTTTAATATTTTAAAATTTTAAATTTTAAATAATTACCCTTTATGGAAAATAGCCCCATCTTAGCTTTTTAATTTCATATAATTTATAATATCTAATACCTAACCCTATTTATCCATTATTACAATAGCTGTATCTATATCCAATTTTTATCCTGCAGTCCAATTAAAATTAAGTTCTAACCCGTCTAGTTTTTTATAAAATTAAATAATTAATAAATAAATGAAACTTATTATAATTATTTATTTTAATTAAATTATTTTTTCTAAATTAAAAATTTAATTGTAATTTAAGCTACCCTATAAATCCTCAGGAACGGGTACAATTTAATCTTTTTATAAGTACAATTTAAAATCGCTTTATAAATTCCATTCCTACGCTCTATTAAATAAATCTCTATCACTTTCTTAAAAGGCGTTTAAAATTTCAGATAATTCGTCTTTTTCCATAATTCCTGATTATTCTTGATCTTGTCCTTATTCTCTTTCATTTTCTTCTTTTATCGCAGATTCTTCATTGGCCTCAATTCCATTAATTTCTAAAAATTAAAAAAAAAAATATTTTATAAAATTTATTAATTTTCAAATTTATTTATTTTTTTACCTTCGTATTGTTGTTCTAGGTTAATATTTTCTTTTTTGAAATGTTAAACAACGGGATTTAAAATGTCCATTAAATTTTAGTTTTATTTAAAGGATTGATTTTTTCTTAAAAATAATCCTTTATAAACTTCATTTAAAAACCTTCTTACTGATTCCACTCCAGTCTAGTAATCTTCAATTAATATATTCAAAATTTCTTCTATTTATTAAATACATTTTTAAAAATTATTTTCATAAATAAGGGAAATCGCAGATGAAAACAAATGTTCAGATTCCTGTAATTTATTAAAAATATTAAATAATTATTTTAAAAAAATTTTATAAAAGAATAATACTACTTATTATGTTATTTAATTACTTTTATTTTAACGTCAGAATGGAATTAAAGTTCAAATAGTTTTAATAATATATCTTTAGTTTAAACTGTAAGTTCTTCATCACACAGTGATAAAAATACGTACTCTTTTAATATATTAGCAATTTTTTCGCAACTTTCGACATTGATAATTTTAAAATCAGTGTGTTAAAAACAATATGATATTAAATCCATATATTCATGAGTTATTAAATTTGTGTTTAAGTCCAAATTTTCTATCTAATTAAAAAATTTAATACAATATAATAAAAAGTAAATATATTTATATAATAAATTAGAATAATTTTTATTACCATTTACACCAGTGTCATAAGAATTTCAGAAGCATGTTATTTTATTTATGCGCTATTTATTGTATGTTTATAACTAAGAGATTTATCACTTTATACAAAATAAACATAGTAGTCCTCAAATTATTATTATTAATGCTATATATTTTAATTTACTTAGTCTTTTTAATAATTTCCATTATTATTGGAATTTCTGTTTCTGGCCTAAATAATTTAGTATATAAAAAATGTAAAAAAATATTTTATGTAAATTTATTTATATTTTATGTTTATAATTTTACTGCATTGTTAACATTCAAAATTTCAACTGATCTAGCTGGTTCCTAATTTACTTAATAAGAATAATTTTAACTATTATTTTTGGAAACAAATGATCTGTCAAATTCAAAATTATTTTCATAAAGAGCAAAGTTTCTCATTTCGTCTGAACAAGTCAAAATTAAATTTAAAAATAATTCTAAAAGTACTTTACTTTCTTTTAAATGTTCAACTATGTATATGAAAGTTATTTTTAAAATGTAATCTGAACCGGCAGGATAAGCTGCTTTTTGGATTCCTAAAGCTAACTCATTGATTTAATTTTTCATATCTTATATTTATTTTTCAGTTTCAACGCTTTAATTATTTTAATTATAATAATATGTTGATTATTTTTTATTTTAAAAAAATTTTAAAAATATATTTTAAATTTTTATAATATATACCTAAAAAATTTCTAATTGGCTGCAGGATTTTTTACTAATGATTAATACTTTTCGGAATTAACTATTCCTTTTATAATTTTACTAAATACAATAATAACTAAGCATTTGGTTTCCCACCAAGTCTATATATTATAAATAGTTAAAAATTAAATTTTAAATAAATAAATATTAAAATTTTTAAAATTTATTATATTACAGATTATGATATAGCATTAAGTTTAGGGTGAATTAATTCTAAAACCATTTCATATTTCAAATCAGCAAGTCTGTTTAATAAGGCTAGCGACATAGTTCTTAAATTAGTTGATGAAGATAAAATATTCATTCTTATAAAATGTTTAAAATCATTTAATAACAACTAGTTATTAGCATTAAAATCTGTTTAATACTGTATTAAAACTACTAAGGCTTACATAAATAAATGCTAATCATTTAAAGCAAACTATTTTAATAAAATTTTTAAAATAATTTTTAATATAAATTAATTGAAAAAATAACTAGTTTATATTTTAAATTTATCAAAACCAATAATGTATATTAAATTTAAATTAATAATTTTAATACTTTTAATGAACAGATCATTTGATGTCTTTACAATGGCTCATTAGGACAAAAGGCATAAACAATTGAAAAAAGCATTTCTTTTTTTTCAAATAATAGACATGATTTAACGTATTAAGCAAGTTATGGCAAAAAAAATTCAACAAAAATAGATTTAGTTTTTAAGGCATCTTTTTAAACTGCCCTTTGCCCAAAAGTTTTAATTAAATCAACTAAAACTCTTAAACTTTCTTTTTATGGGTCCAAATTATTTAAACAAATAAATAAGAAATTAAAGAATTTCCACAATTCATTTGTGTCTTTTTAAACATAGGCTAAAAAAGACTCTATAGCATTTTAAATATCCATAAAAAAATTGCCTATAAATTCATCTTCAAAAACATCAATTTAATCAGAAAAAGCCTAAAAAATATAAATAAAAATAAGCAAATTTCTTTTTATCATTTATTAAAAATATTTATACATATTAATTTTTTAAAAATATATCATTTTTCTATTTTTTTAATAATAATTTGTATAATATAAAATATAAATTATAAAAATACCTAATATAAAGAATTATCTTTAGCTTTGATTTTTTAACTTTCCGACTCTTTGCTTCTTAAACTATCAGCTAACATGGTATTTATAACATCCATAATTGAATCCAATTTTTTTTCTTTTTTTTTATTTTCCTATGCATTTGTGCTATTATACTAGGAATTACTTAATTACTACTAATATTAAAATTTAAAAGTAAAAATAAAATAAGACTCAAAAATTAATTAAATAATTTAATTAGCTTAAAAAATAAATTGAATAAATGATACTATATTAAAAAATGTTTATCTATAAATAAAAAATCAATTTACCTAGGTTTAGTGTTTTGATCCAAGTGTGGATTCTTTTTATTTATCATTTAAAAATTTAGTTCCTCCATGAACTGAACCAAGTCTTTCATTATCTTCTTTTATCATTTTAGTTTCTCTAAAATAAAAATATTTATCATAAATTAAAACCTATATTTACCATAATATTTTATAAACCATTTTTAATTTCCTGTTTATATTTTATAAATTAATAATAATTATTACCTTAATTCTAATATACTTCCTTTGACTTGTCTTACATTAACATTTTTAACGTCTATGTGATAATTTTAAGAATCAACATTTTAGGAAATTGGTTTAGATGGAACTCTTAAAAAATTGGTCCTCTTCGAACTTACTTGACTTAATTGCAATTTTTTTTCACTTTGTATACTAGATGCGTCAGCAGGTTTTTAATTTTCAGCTATTTTATAAATGTTTTTAAATTTAATAAATATTGTTAAATAAAAATTAATATATAAATAAATTTTGCCCAATTAAAATTTTTAAAATATAAGTTTAACTAAAATATTTAATTACCTTATTATTATTACTCTTTTTCTTTAACATCTTCTAATTTTTCTAAACCTTTATCTTTTAAAAAATAAGTTGTAGTTTCTTATTTTTCAGAAACTGTTGAAAATATTGATCCTTATTGATTATTCATTACATATTAAGCAAGAGGAGGAACTGAAATCCTTTAATAATAATATTATAATTTAATATATTTAAAAATAATTTTTAAATTTGACGTTAAAATAAAAATTACTTTCTTTGAGTTAAAAATTAATATAATTTTATCATAAAGGCCACAATTGCTTCTGCGTCATTATCCATTAAAATTTTTCTCCAATCATCTCTTACAAAAGGTAATTCTTATTTTTTTATAAACAAATCTAATAATTCCCAGTTATTTTTTCTTCTAGAAAAATTTTGAGAGTTGTCAAAAGAATGCATATTTAAAATTCCAGGTTTAGGATAGTATCTTGAAAAAATTTCTGCAATCAAAAACCCATTATTCAAATCTCTAAAATATTTTTATAAAAATTAATTATATTATTAAAATTTATAATAAAAATTATATTTTGAAATTTATTTAAAATTTTTTGGATTAATAATATCAAGCTATTTACATCGAATAAGTTAGTTGATATTATTTTTTTACTTAAATTAAAATTTTTTTCAAATCTACTATTAAATTTTTTTATTTAAAAATTCTTTTAATTAAAATTTAAAATGCTTTTTATTTAAAAAATTAAAATATATAATTATAAATATTCTTTAATTTAAAATTTTTTATTAATTTGCGATATAATTTTTACTTTTTAGGGTCTTTTACTGAATATGACAAGTCTAAGCCATGAATCCACTTTATTATTTCTCTTGGTAAAGTTCTTTTATTCCAACAAATTGTTTATGTTTCTTCAGAATCTTAATTACTCGCTTTGTTATTAATACTCATTTATTTAAAAATATTTCTTAAAATTATACTTAATTATTGTATATGGATTATTATTATATTTTTTTTTATTTTTTTTTATTTGACTTTCTTGTTTAAAAAATGTCTTTTCTATTTATTTTTTATTAGTTATAAGTAGTTCTTTTCTTTTTTATGTTTTTTTTTTTGATTATAGTAATTATTTATTTAAGTAATAAATTTAATGATTTTTAGAGTTATAGAAATTTATTAAAAAAATAAATAATAAATTAGTTGTTTTTTTTTTTTTTTAATGACAATTCAAAATAAATAAATATTTATAAGCAAATTGCACTTTTATTAATACTTAAAATTAAAATAAAATATAATATAATTTAATATAATATATATATAAATGTTAGTATAAAATTGGTAAAATAAATTACCGTGTATATAAAATAATTTGATTACGTAATTTTTATAATTTAATATATATTCCTATTATATTTTCAAAATATTGTGCAGCATTATTTGTGTTTTTATTAATTTTATTTAATCTACTTAAAATTTTGTTTATAAGTTTCTTTAACCTAATTATATTATTTCCAATTTTCTACTATATTTATTTTTACTAATTTACTTTTTTCTTCAAATTGAATTTTGTGATTTTTACTATTTGGCAAAATCTTAACCCCTCTGAAATCATACCTTAATAAAATGAATAAAATTTAATTTTTATTATGAAATTTTATTAAAATATGAAATGCTAAATAGATTTCAATACAAACTAAGTTAATAAATTCAATATTTTTTACTATTTATTTATTTTTATTTTAAATAGGTATTTTATAGGTTATGTTTTTTTTACCTGTTCTTTTTTTTTTAATTTTATGCTTAATTCAATGTTTCTTAATTTAATTCTTCGGAACAAACTGTTGATAAATTTTATGTATTTGTCTATTATGAAGAATTTTATATCATTGAAGAAGTATTTAAATTATTCACCTCTATAAAAGGTTTTACTTGATTTAATTTTGACTTTCTTTTTTACGACTATTAAAAATATAAAACATGTGATCTTTTACTTGTTTACTTTGAACTATTATTAATTTATGGACTATATATTAAATTTTAATTTTAACTTGTACTTTCATGCGTATTAGTGGTAAAATTATTGCTGTTAACTTTTTCCAAATTGTTTCCATTTATTTAATTACCAAGGTCAAACAACGAAGAATATAGACTTTTTTTTTGTTTTTTTATAGAACTAGAATAATTTTTTTCAAAATTTTAATTTTAATCTAAATTGTTTTATTCTTCAGAAAATTCACTTTCGTTAGTATATAATTTATTAATTTCAATTTTTGGTTTATTCTAATTTTCTTTTTCATTTTCAGTTTAATCAGACGATTAGAGTTTTTGACTATAATATTATTCTATATTATAATCATCTTCTAAGCCAATAAAATGTTAAATATTTTAAATTTATACTGATTAATTTTTCCTTTTTTACTAGTTCTTTATCCCAACTGATATTTTATCATCTAAATTATTTTAATAAATATTAGAATAACTCATGTATTAATTCCCAGTTTTTTGTAATAAATTCATGTTATTATCTTTACTGCT
Organism: Pseudocohnilembus persalinus; assembly: GCA_001447515.1. Classification (NCBI taxonomy): domain Eukaryota; phylum Ciliophora; class Oligohymenophorea; order Philasterida; family Pseudocohnilembidae; genus Pseudocohnilembus; species Pseudocohnilembus persalinus. Next base: position 20,415 of record LDAU01000220.1, read on the forward strand.
TTACATTTTATTATTAATATTATTCTAGTTCTATCTTTAAAAAGAGCCATTTCTTGACCTGGACTATATTTTTAATCCTTTTCCTAAATATTAGTGATGCTAAGCATTTTGGGCTATACTTAGTAAGTTTTCATTATTATTGATTTTTATTTAAATTTAGTCTTAGTTATTGTTTTTAATATTATTATCATTATGAATAAATAAACTTTAATTCTTATTATTAGAGTTAAATTATTATTAAAATAAGCTGGACTAAGAAGATCTTTTTGACCTCAAATTTGTGAGATTTGGAGAATAAATATGTGCATTTGATGAATTTTCGCTTTAAAGAGTAAAATTATTAGTCATTTTTTTTTTTATTTTTATTATTTTTTTTTTAATAAATATTTATATTTTATTGCTATATTAGTTAATAATAAATAATCTAAGATTCAATTAAAATTAAAGTCATTTTAATCCAAGTCAAAGAATAATTTAAATAGAATTCTAATTTAATGTTTAATATGTGAAATATATTTTAATTTTTCACTTCACAAAACTAATTTTAAGCTTAATATAATGAAAGTTTATTATTAGATTAAATATTTACTAATAGCTTAAGTCTAAAAATTATGAAACTTTATATAAAAGCTTAAAATCTTTTACTTAAATATTTATAAACTTAAATACTTAATAAAATAAAAGTCTACTGATAATTAATAAAAAAGGAACAAATAGATAAGTAAAAATTACTTCTATAACTTATTATTAATCAAACACAATTTTTAATCATTTAAATTTTAACCCCTTTAAAAAATTTATTTATAAAATGATGTAATATAAAATAGAATGTTGTCATTTTCTAAAAATAATTTTAATTTATTTTTAAGTTAGGTATATTTTTTAACAAAAAAAATAATGAAGAGATGGAAAATTTTATTTTAACTAAAAGTTTTATTTAATATTATATAAACTAAATAATTATAAATTTCTAAAATTATTAAATATTTAAAACCTAAATATTACTAACATATATATCATATAAATGAGTAAACTTGTTATTTAATAATTTATAAACTAATATAAATATTTTTTTTTATATAAATTTATAATATGCTATAAAATTATTAACATGATCTAACTTAATGAGATCAAATAAAATAATATATTTATGTAATTATTTTTTAAATTAAAATTATAAGTGTGCATTATTTTTTAAAAATTACTTAATTTTCAAAAATTTTATTCTGGAAATAATGTTTAAGCAATTTATTTGGCCTTTTCACATTTTTCTATAGTAATTTCATTATTTTTTAAATTCTTTTTTTATAATTTATTTAATGCTTTAATTCTTATTTAATGTGCAAATAAGTGATCAGGTTATAACAATAATATCATTTAAGCTGTTTTATTAGCATCATCCCATCTTTGTTATCCTTTATCAATTTATAATTTATATTCTAATAATTCTAAAGACATTATTGTATGTTTTATCAAATGTTTTAAAAGCTCATTTGCTTTTTTCCAGTCATTTTGTTCAATTTTATCCTCAATTTATTTAAAATGCTCTTTTTCTTTTAACTTTTCCATTCGTTTTAATTTAAGGTAACTTGTGAATTTTGATTTATTTTTGGTTTTTGTTTTTAAAATTTTTATATAATATAATTATTATAAATTATAAAATGAGTGACTATACTATATTATTATATATTTATATAAGAATAGGCTTTATATTTCCTAAAATAAATGTATATAAAATTTAAATTGAATTTTAATCTATATATAATTTTAAAAACGAATAATTCATAAATCTTTTTTATTTTCTTTTTTTTATTTTAATTCAGCCTCTTTTGTATGTTTTTCATCAAATTTTTCTATTTATTTTTTAAATAATGTAGGTATTAAAGCTAATAATCCTAAAACTGCAATCCATAAAATATTACTCAAATTAGCTCCTAATTTTTCTATTGTGTACAAAGTAAGTCCAGTATTTAAATGAATTAAATTTAAGGGCATCAATCCAACAAATGTTCCAAATGCAAAATATTTTAAGGGAATCCCTAATATAGTAGTTAATTCAATTAAGATTTTATAAAATATATTTTAAAATTTCATCAAAATAAAAATTAAAAAAAGGATAAAATATGATATTACCTACAATTGGACTAGCAATATTTACAATAATATTTGGTACTAAGGGAGTTAATCTCAAAAATAACATATAAAATACTAAATTATCTTTATTTGCTTGAATTTTTCTGTGAAATTTTAACAACATACTTGGAAACTTATCAACAACTATTCCTCTTCCTAATGTATATGATAACCCATAACAAAAGCAGGCTCCTGTAGTAGCGCACTATATATAAATTAATATTATAAATTTTTATTATATAATTTAAAAAATATAAGTTTATTTATAAATACAAAATTTTTTTTTTACTAAACATACTAGAATAAATCCAGGAACCGCACCAAATAAAGGACCAGCTAAAATACTTAAAAATACTGGGCCAGGGATAGCGAAACTTTAGAGGAATATATATAGGTATATAAATGTGAATAATACATAAAAGAAATTTTATTAAGTATATTTTTCAACAACATTTAAAATTAATATTAAGTCTTATGGTTTGGATGGGATTCTATTTTAATATATAATAAGATAAATATAAAATTAATAAATTTTTTATAATTATAAATAGGTCAATGTCATAAATACAAAAATTTATATATTATATTAAATTTCATATGGTTAGTAAATTTTAAATAATAACGCAAAGCAAAAATTTGTAAAAAATAGTAATCTTAGTAAAAATATTATAGTTGTGCGCAGAAAATTTATTAATATTTTAATGGTAAAATTTACCTAAACAAATCAATTCTTTCTTATTCTGTTAAATTTGGACTAAATAAAACCAAAAGACCGAAAAGAAATAGACATAATGCAAATAATGACATCAAAATTGATTTTCCTTTTTTATTGTTTCCAATTTCCTATTTCAATTCATCTAAATTTAATTCTTTCATCATTTTGTTTAATAATATTTTATATTTTTTTTTTTTTTTATTAAATACACTATAATTTCTTTAAAATCATATTTTTCAAAAAAAAAATTGATCATTTAGTGAATTACACGCCATGGATAATAGTAATATTTAACATAAAAAAATATAATCTGAATATCAATTTCTGAGGCTAATAAACATTAAATTCTAAAGTTAATAGAAATACATTTAAATTTTAATACATTTATATACTTATAAAAAGAATTTAACAGCAAATTATAAAAATAACAAATATTCATAATAAGTTAACCTCTTCTTGCGATTTATCAATATAAACTTTTAATTAATTTAAGTCTAATTTAAAACTTTTTTCAGTTTTTATCTTATTCATGTTCTATTTTATAAATATTAATTATATTTATGAAATTATTTATAATTATATATATTATTTATATACCTCTGTTAAAAATTCATATACTTATATAGGTTGCATATTTCCTGGAATATCAGGTATGAATTTAGTAAAACAATTTATATCTAGTTAATGGTATAGGTTTTATTTTTTAATTAGTTCCATGGCCTCGAAAAACTTTTTGAAAAAATATAATTTTTAAATTAATTTAAAATTTAATAGTTTATTTCCTATTTATTTTAAAATTACCATTCCTTTTTTCATGAAAACCTAAAATATATCCATATATTTTTTCAATCTATATAGCATATCTATCCCATTTTAGAACCCAGGAGGATATGGTTCTATTTTATCCAAAAGTTTTTTTCTTCCTATTTACAAGCAAAAAATATAATGGAATATAAATATATTTAAATTAATTAAAATATATAATATTTACTCAAATAATCTTCATCACTTATATCAATCAACCATTTTGCTAATTCAGAGGAGTCTGAAATTATACCATATTACAAAATAAAGTGTAATTGAATTAAATTTTTTGAATATATAATTAACTTCACATACTAAGTTTCAGTTTTCTTATTAATTTTGACTTAGAATTCTAAAATTAAAATAATAAATAACAAAACTCATAATAAAGCATTTTTAAAAACTTAAATATGAGCGATATAATTTACTGGTAATTTTTCTTTTTATTTATAAAAATAAAATATGTTTACCATTAGACTATCTTAAATATTCACTTAATATAGCAATCAAATATTCTCTCTCAATGGATTTATCTTCATATAAAGGTTGGATAAATTCATTATGAACATCTATGGGATATAATATTGTATAACCATTTTATAATTTTTCTTCATTATCATAATTTATTTTGTTTTATTAACTAACTCTTTCATATTAGGATATGTAATTAATTTCTTAATGTTTTTATAAACCATTTTAACTAATTTAATTCTATTAATTAATTTAATTTCTTGACCTTTCTTGGTGGTCCTAATAGGTTCTTTTTATAATTTCAAATATATGTCTAAAAATTAAAGAGAATATCATAATATCCCCCTTTTATTTTGCGATATTTAAGATAAATTTAATAGCCTCTTATTTTGAATTGTGTCTTCTTAAAAGTATTTAAAATACATCTATCTAATTGTTTATTAATTAATGTTATTAATAAATTTAATAATGAAAAATAAATTTTAATATAGCAAATATTTATACTTTATCTACAACAAGTTCTTTGATCATTTAAACATTACTTTATAATTCATAAATATAATGGTTTTTTAAGTCAAATATATAACTATCTTATAAAAATACATAATCTTATTCATCTGTTTTAAATTAAATTAATTAAATAAAAATGTAAAAATAAATTTATTTTTAATGAAATAATTATTTACACATTTAAGATAAGCTATGTTTTGAAAAATCTTTAATATCTTTATCTTATAAAACTGTCACTTCTTCCTCTGTATCATCCAATAAGTTTTTCTACACAAATGTTTTTTATTATTAATTTATCAGCTCTTCATTTTATTATAAAGGTTATGGCGCTCCTAAAGGGACGATGGGGTTATATCTTTTGATATCTTTTTTGAAATATATTAAAAATTATGTATTTATAAAAATTTTAAATTTTTTAATTCAAATAATATAATTATCGATATAATTTTACCATATATCATAGACATATATTCATTATGACTATGTAGCATTAAAAGATTATCAACAACAGATATGGATATAAGGCCGTCAGAAGGAACTGATAGTTAAAATTATGGCTTTGTTATTTTTTCATATTATAAAGAATATATTATAATTTTCCCTGTATATCCATTTAAAAATAGTAAATAAGTTTTGTTATATATGTTTATAAGATATAATTTATTTGTGTTTTAAAAAACATTTCTTTTTTTTAATGTGGTGATCAAGTCGGTATTTCTTCTATTATTAAATTTATATAAAAATTATTTAAATAAATAATGTATATTATTTTATAATGAAATATTATTATACAATTCTTCTTCGGCTTAAAAATTAATTTTTTCTTTATTAAATAGTGTACTAGCTTTAGACAGTAATCCTTTTTTGGGCAATTCGAATTCCGGGTTATCAATTATTACCATATTTTCTACATTATCTAACCTAAAATCTGGTCCTCTATATTTAAAACCTTGTCTAATAATATAAAAATAAAATTTTTTATAAAAATCTTCAAAAAAGTTTATGAATTATAATTTACCGTTTTTCATTAAAAAAAAAAGTGTAAATTCTTCCGTTTTCATTATTGGAGGCACAAGCTAACGATTCATTAATAGGTTCATACCAACAATAATATAAATTTAATTAGTAATGTTTTTATGATTTTAAACTCATTTTATCTTCCTCTAACTTATATACCTTAACACCCTATAAATCTACAGTTACAAAATCTATATTTCTCTGTGTTCCATATACCTTGAGAATTTTATATGTTTTATTATATAAGTAAGTATTAAAAAAAAATATGTATATTAATTTTGAAAATAAATATACCCATTCAAAATGAAGAATTTTATTTTTCTCTTTACCTTCTATTTTAATAACATATTCTTTTTATTTAGGATTTACAAAAGCCTTAATAATTTTTTTATTTTTAATTTATTATAACATAAATATTTTTTGCATTATATATTTAAAATATAAATAAATTTTATTTTACTATTTCGTAATTATTCATTTAATAGGCTATAATTTGAAAATTGTGGTGAATGGTTAGTTTATATACATATGAGCTTTTAAATATGGTTTAATTATTTGCTATATTTTAAAGTAATATAAAAGTTTTATATAATTTACCTAAAAGGTATGTCTAATATGTTAATTTAATCATTGCTATTTGTTTTGAATTAATAAATTTTCTTGCCAACTTTAAAATTAAATGTTTTAATAATTTTATCATAAAAGACCTAGTATTCTACGCTTGGCTAATTTTTTAAAAATTAAGGTTGTCCCTATAATTTTTAACATGAAATGATAGATTTCATCATTTATTTTATTTTTTAAGTTTCTAAGGTTTTTATTATAATAACAAATTATTTATTTTCTAATTCAAACAATTTTAATAAATTTCCAATTCATAATAAATAAAAAAAGAAGAATTTATTCCTTTTTCATAAGGCTTTTTTAATTAACTATTATTTATAAATAATATAATTGAAATTAAAAAAGATTTTATAAATTTTATTATATAAAGAAAAAAATTAAAATTTTTAATTTTATATTGTTTCTACAATCAATCTGCTTTTAAATAAATTTTTTATAATATCTTGTTAATTTAAATTCTGGAAACCCTGAACTCTATAAAAAGATCTATAAACTCATTTTAATAGTCACTTCCTCCTCCAAACTTAAAATATTTTATTATAAATAAAAACTATTGTAAATTTTTAAAATTAAAAAATTTATTATATTTTGATAGAAATTATTTACACCACATATATACATTTTAGGAACTTATGGATGGTTTTTCATGAATTATCTAATAAATAAATAAATAAATAAATAAATAAATAAATAAACATAAACTTTAATTAATGGGGAAATTCAATAAATATTTAATTAGACAAATCAATAAGAATGAAGTCAAAGTAATACCCTTTCTCCAAATTTTGCTGAACAACATTAAAGGCCTTATTTGAGTCTGACACAAATTTTATTTTTTTAGGTAAGTTTTTATTATGTCCCTAATTTTAAATTGAATTTAAATTTTAATAAATGAAAACAATAAATTATTTTTAAAAAATGACAAAATATCAACAATTATAATAAAAATAATATTATATTGTATTATTAACCTTTATAGATTCTTAAATTTCGCTCATAGTCTCTTAATTTTAGTTAACCAAAACAAGAATAGTATTGTTCCTATAATATTCCTTATCCCAAATATCTGATTTTCTCCATTTTCTATTATTTATTTTGAAATTTCTGATTTATTTTTAAAGTCCAAATATTTAATTTAGAAATATTATTTTACCTTTTTTAAAAAGTTTTTCTAGATTTCATAACCTCCTCACTAAATTTTTGATTTTATTGAATCTATTTCAACCTATCCATAAATTCATTTTTGTGGTTTTATAATATGTATTAATTATTAATGAATTACTGCTAAAACAAAGACTTTTTTAGCCCATTTTTTTAAAACAATTACTTTTATAAAAAAAAAATAAGAAATAAATTAAGAATATTAATTAAAATTTTTTTTATTTATTTCTTATTATAATATTATATTAACTTTTTTTAAAACAAGAGGACTCTTGATCAAGTATGGATATGGAGATCTACATGATTAATTTGTAGTGTTATTATTAGGAGTTGGGGGTTTTTCTTCATTAGAATTTACTGTTGAAGATTTAACTCTTGTGTCTGGAAGAATGTCCTTATAAATTAAAAAAGGTTATTTTATCATAAAAATTGTTTAAAATTAGGGGGTAAATATGCTAATTAGCAAAATTTATATCATGAAATTATGATAGATGAATTGTATGCAATTTTTTATATTAATTATTTATTAAATCTACTATTTTAAAAGTTTTTAATATTTTTGACAGCTTTTAAAACTTTTTACCTCTTAAAAATCTGAAAAATCAGTCCTAGTAGTTACTTTATTTTCGCTGTCTAGAATATTTAAGTTCATTTTATGCCTTCCTTTACTATTATTCATACTTAATTACATATTTAAATCCATTTTAATTATATTCCCATTAGCATTATTATAATTTAGATTTTATAACATATTTTATTAAGTTAGATTTATATATTCATTTTTTTTATATTTGAAAGAATTTCTATGTTTTACTTTAGGGTAAATTTAATCTTAAATAACTTTTTAAGATTTTATTTATTTATTATCTCTTTAATTATTATACTTTCTATTTTTCAAACTTATATTACTTTTAATTAATTCACATGATTTGATTTCTTCACTTTCACTTGTTTCCTACCTTTCTTCTATATTTTTATTACATTTTAAATTTTAAATTTTATTCTCTAATTTCGACAAAATAGATTTTTAACTTTATCCATTTTATTATACACTATCTTCATTATCAGTACAAGAGCTCATAACTCCGAAACTTTCTTAAACAATACCTTTTTTAATCGCCTTTTTACTACTATCGTTGCTATCGCTATTACAAACTATATCTTATTCTCTCAATTTTTACAAAAATAATTTGGAATTTCTTTTCTTTCCATTTCTTAGTTCACTATTTTTTTAGGGAAAATCTGAATTACTCTGTAAATTATTGATTAATTTTAATTCTACGTCTTTAGATTGTAATTATTATTATTTTTATTATTATTTTTATTGTTATTGTTATTATTATTGTTATTATTATAATTTTATTTCTTATGCTTGATATGATAAATTTTAATCTTTATTTTCGTTTTAAAAAATGTTTATTTACTTTAAAATGTTATTTTCTTAATTTTAATTTTGTTATTAAATTTATTTATCATTTTAATTTATTTTTTAATTTATTTCTTAGTTAGAACAGGGTAACAAATATTCAATTGTATCTTTATTTTTAGGTAACACATGTTAACTAGAGTGTATATTTTTGTTTTCCTCTAAATTATTTTCGAATTAATTGTAATTTTTATCTTCTGTTTAATTTTCTTCAGAATTTTCCAATTGTTTTTAGGCTTTATTTTATTTTTAAATTAAAATTTTATCCTTGTAAAAACTACTCTCATCACTGCTAAAATAATTTTATTATTCTTCACTTTGTTTAGAATTTATAGTTTTTAAATTTTGTATATCAGAATCTATAATATGCATATTAGATTTTCTAGTAAAATTTTCTAAAGTTTCAGATAATTTATAATTTATTAATGACCTTTACTTACTTTTAGAACTACTCTATAATTATTTCATTAACTCAAATTAAGCCTCTTTTACGTCTATTAGTCCACTTTTCTTATTTTAAGTCTGGGGTGTATTACTATCTACATGCGTATTTGTAGAAAATTTCTTTTTTTTACTTATTTTGTTTAAATTTTACTAATTAAAAATGTTTTATTCTGCTTAATCTTAGTTTTTTTCTATCGTTGTATGCTGTAATTAATCTTCTCCTATAATTTTTTTTAACTAACCTTCTTCCAATACATTTTCAAAAATTTTTTCGTAATATTTCTAAATTTAAGGCAGCCTTTACTTTATTTTTTGTTATATCAATATTTTCTCTTCTTCACTTATATATTCATCATCATCATCAATAAATGATTCTGAAGAATTTTTTATTTTATATTAATTTTAAACCCCATTTTGTATTATTGAAGATTTAAAATCTTCTTCTTCATCATCTTCATCATATTATTCGCATTAATCTTAATAATCATCCGAAAAAAAATTGTTCTAAGTTTTTATTAGAGTTTTAGTATTTATTACATCTATACTTTCTTCTACGTCCAACTTCATAAAAATTATAAATAATTTTCTAAATAATATTTATAAAATTTTAGTTAATTTAAAATAGTTTTGCTACCTCTTCTATTTTGTTATCCTAAATTTCTTCCTATCTGATTAAATTTTAATTATTTTAACCTTAATTTTAATTTTAAAGCTAAAACTATATTATATTCTAGTCATTTTGACTTTAATTTTTTAAAAATTCACCCCTATTTTTTTAATCGTATTAATTTAAAATAGGATTTACTGGCTTTACTAGTTTTGCGTGCTCTTAATTTTAATTGACTGATTTCAGCTTAAATTATTTTTTAGAATTAATTTCTGGAGTATTTTCATTAAAATTAGGAGAATAAGCTAAACTGTTACTACTTGTTTTAATTTTATCTTTTTCTTCATTTTTTTACTTTTTTAAACATTTATAAATATATAAATATTTAATTAAGTACATATTTTTTTTACCTGAACCCAGGGTCTCTGTATTTATATTTCTTTTTCTCTTAATTTCCATTTATAAGCTTCAGATGATATTTATTACCTCATGAAACTTAAATTTAATATTTATCCTTAGTAAAACCTTAAATAATAAATAATCTTAATTAAAAATAAACGCATTTAAAAAGTAATAAAACTATTTTAATTTACGAATCTTATTATTATTTTTTAATAGAATTTTTAGAGTAATGATTTTAATTGTTAGGACTGTTCATAGTTCCTAAATTTCTAGTCTACATTTCTTCTTATTTAAAACGAATAGTAAATTAAAATTCACTTTTATCATTTTATTCATTATAACTAAATATAATAGCAATATATTAATTATAGTATATTCAATATTTTGTTAGAAATAATTTGAAAATAATTATTTATTAATAGTCATTACCTGGGGTTAAAATTGAATGTTTAACCCTATTATTTCAATATGGATAAAAGTAGTAATAATTAAAGCAAACTATTTAAAAATTTAAAATAAATGATCATTTGATTTTATTTATATAATAAATTTACTCTGGATTTTCAAAAATAAATTTCTCAGGCTAATAGTTTTTTCTTTCAGATAAATTTATAGCAGTTTAAAATAATTTCTGTGTAAATTGATCACTTTAAAATATCAAGTCAAATCTAATATATTATATTTACAGTTAAATTAATTTCTAATCTAAATTTAAAAATATAAAATATGAATACCCCAAAATATAATAAGAGGAGGTTTAGGAAACTTCTTTTAAATTACATTTTATTTTTAAATTAATTGAATCCATTCTATTTGATATTATATGCAATAATCCTTTAAATACCTTTATTTTATTTTTATTTGTTAAATTAAAATTTACGAGTAAATATATTTTAATTTTTATAATATTTACACAATTAAAGCAGTTTAGGTCACCTGAAACCTATTCGGGAAAAGAGGCTTCAAAAACTAATTCAATTTCAGATTTTTCGCTAAACTGATTTAAATTTTAAACACATAAATTTTCTACACAATGAATTAAAAAACTCTTAGGCTAAAAATCCATACTTTACAAACTATTTATTAAACATAAAAAATAAAATTTTAAAATTTTATATATTTATTTTTATTATATTTAAAAAATTAGATAAATATTCATTTAAATAAAAAAAATTAAAAAAATATTTTATTTTTTACTTATTTAAATACTGATATCCTTAATTTTACGAAAAAAATAAATTAAGGTATCTTAAAGATGAAATCTCATGATGTATGTAATTACTCTCTCCAACACATTAAGATAATTTTTATAGATCGTTTTCTTTTATAACATCAACATTAACAAAATTATTCCATTTCTAATTTTAAATTTAAATTAAAAATAAAAATAAAATCTATTATAGAAAAAAATTAAAATTGTAAAAATATGTACTTAATAGTCTTTTTCAATTGTTAAAAGCATATCTGATCCTATTTTATATATATGTTATAAATATTTATTCACAAAAGATAGGTATTGATTAGAATGATTCATATCAATTAACGAAATAAGACAACCCTTAAAAATAAAATGTATTTTTATTTATAAAATTTAATATTTATTAGATAGTTATTAATAATATTACTCTTTTTTATTTCCAATTAAATGGTTAAAGTTTTATTTGAAAAAAATTTTATGACTTAAATTTTAATTATGTGTCCAAAAATGTGTCTTTTTCTTTTTCTTCTCTATCTTACTTTTTATCACTATCTTGACTACTTTTTTATTATAATTTTGTTGGTGACTCATGAATTTATTATTATCCATTATTGCTATTTGAGCTTTACCCATTTTATTCTAGTTCGTTTTCATCATCTTGATAAATTTAAACCAAAACAACTTACTATTATTGATTCTATATACATCTTTAATATTTGAAAAAAAAATGAATTGATTTAAAAATAAATAAATATATTTATTCTGTCATAACTATTATATACTATGTAATTATTTTAATATTTTTTACTAGTTTATTCCTTCTTACACTCTTTGGTGGTATGTATAGTCAATTAATTACATAAACGACAAATTTTTTCCACTTAAACGAGTTCTAAATAATTGCGAAACTCTTTCATTAAAGCTAATTATTCTGCACCTATTATCAATGATTACAGTTGGCAATGGCATTTTCATAAATATAGAATTATATGCTCTCTCACTTTTTTTGTAAGAGTCTTGGATGATCTATTTTAAAAATATTATAAACATTTTATGAAAATAAATAATATATAAAAATAATGAATGTTAAAATAAAAAAATGTTACCCATCTTTATCTGTATATTTAAATATATTTTAAATACCAATACGATGCTAATGCATAAATTATAATAAATTTTGAAATAACTATTAAAACGCTATCTTTCCTAATTAATAAATCATAAGGCAGTGGATTACTTAATAAATATATAAGATAAGAGAATACAATTTAAAGAACCAAATTATATTAATAGTAGTAATAATTTCCACACGCGATATGATTCCAAATTACACTATTTATTAATTATAATATAATTTAAGACTAAAAATTTATCATAATTTCAATCGATCTGTACTAAATAAGCATAAAAAAAGTTTAAAGTATAAAATATTTATCTCTAAAAAATTTTTACAAAATATTTAATATACCTGATTATATGATGAAAATGTAAAGCACAGACATTTATACAAAAAGCTATTTTATTTTTTTTTATAAATCAAAAGCAAAATTCCTATTGTGGAAAGTATTTTTATGCAAAATATTAAGGTAATTGCCAACCCATTATCCGAATTGTAATAATTTTTCTTTATTTCGATGGCTTCTTAATCATCTTAAAGTATAAAATACTATAGAAGTAAATTTTAAAATCAAATTTTTAAAATTTAAAAAATATTATAATTAGCTAATATTTTTTATTAGAATAAAAATTATTAGTCTAACATAATTAATTTAAATTTTTAACTTTATAATATATTAAAAATTTTAATTTAATATTTATATATCTTTGTATTTTACAGTCAGCTAAGGTACAACATTCAGTCTTACATAAAAAAAGTCTAAACTTGAATTTAGAATAGAAAAAATTAATATTTTAATTGCTTATTTTTATCTTTTGAGAATTGTTTCTTGAATGTAAGCATTTTCAATTTTTTAATTTAAAAATTTGCCGAAAAAATTTTGATTGTATATTTTATCACGTATAAATAAATTCTTTTCTATCCTAACATTATCTTTTAACAATAGTTTCATTTCGCTAAAAATATTTTTATATTTTCTATTTTTTTTCAAAATATTTTAGAAATTATTTTTATTAATATATGAATTTTTAATTATTATACTCAGTAATTCTTATATAAATATTATTTTTTATTATCTACTGAAATATTATTCTTGCTGTATTTAAAAGAAAAGAAAAATTATTATTTTCGTAGTCTTCTCAATGAAAAAATATAAACATAAAGGCATAAAGTTATGATCTACTTTACAATTCATTATTAGAAAAATATTTAAAAGTTATGACTTTTTTTTATTATAAAATTAGTATAAAGTACAATTTAAATTTTATATAAGTAATTTACATATAATATAAAGAATAAGATTTATAAGAAATTATTATTATTTTAATATATTTATACATATTATAATATTATTCAGATATCAACATTTTTTATTCTATTAACATTTTTATATCTACATATAAGTATCATTTATTATTTAAATTTTATTTATACAAATCCATTCCATTAATTGAATAAATTAGTTAAATTAAAATACTTTAGCAAGAATTAATACTTTTTCAAATATTTAGAATCCTTTCTTCACCTAAATGATAAAAAAAATGTTTAATTTTGGTATTTTATTAATTAAAAAAATATTCTTTATTAATTTTAAGGAAAATTATCAGCATCCAATTTTAAAATCATTATCTGTCATGTGAAACACGGATAATAACATCATTGATTTTCCTTACTTATATATATAAAAATTATATATAAATCAAAAAATTTTACCATAATTTTGTTTTTAGTAACATGGAAAATATATCTTTATCAAAGTTATATATTTGTAGCTATTCAATAAATAGCTAGTAAAGGTAATTTATTATTTTTTATTTTTGTGATTTTTTTTATTTTAATTATTTTTGAATAAATTACAAATGTAATTTTGATTAATAGTCAAACTAAATTTACCTGTATCTATTAAATAATTAGCTATTTTAGTTTAATTAATTAATTTTTTAATTAATTAAAAGTGAAAAATGTAAAATGTAAACTATCAGAATTTAAAAATATCAATCCTAATTACTTAATTTTCCATTAAATAATTTTATAATTTTAGAAATTTTTTATTTTTTTATTTCCAAATTTTTTCAAATAAAAATAAAAACATTTATTTTAAATATAAAACATTAAATAAAAATTTTTATAAACTAAATTTATTCAAAAAGCAATTATAACACACATATTATATGAAAGGATTTGTAGGAAAAGTTTTTAATAGAGATAAATTAATAGTTAATAAAATATTCGCATAATAAGAAATAGATGGAAATTATGTTTATGATCCATTTTTTAAAAATTCTGCCGAATCATTGTCTGATGATATATCTTCCATGAAAAAATATTTTTACAATATGGCATATGTAGGTTCAAATATAAATTCATTTTTTTAGCAAAATCCTTCTAGTAAAATTTACAAAAAAGTCATTTTATAATCATAAGAAGATATTAAATAATTTATATTATATATTTATAATAGATTTAGAACTTAAAAATTTATATATTTGTGATATTTCTAAAGATTTAGTAGAAAATAGTTATAAAAGTAAGTTTAATATTTTTATAAATAAATGAAAAGTTATTTTATTAAAGTTTTATCATTTAGTCAATAAAATTAAGATATAATTTTACTTAAAATTTTAAAAATTTTAGAATTAACAGAACTTAACCCAAATCAACTAAAAAACACAAATATACATAAAATTGTTTTGGAAGAGGATGAAAATAAATGGCCTTTTAAAGGAGAAACTCTTGATCTTATAACAACAAACTTAGCTATGCATTGGTAAAATGATCCAAAATTATTAATGGAAAATTATATGACCTCGTTAGAAGCAGATGGTATTATATCAATAAATAAATTTATATAGTAAATGTTTTTAAATTTTAAAAATATATATCATAATTTTAATATAATTTTAGATTAAAAAAGCTAATATATATTTTTTTATATATATGTTATAAATTTTACTATTTAGGAGCAGTTGTTGGAACCATTTTTGGGGATAATACTTTATAGGAATTAAGAGTTAGTTATTAATTAGCAGAAAATGAAAGATATGGTGGTACTTCTTAACACACATCTCCTTTATTTAGGTAATAATTAATTAATAAATAAATAAGTGCAATTTATTTTAATTTATACAAAAAAATTGAAGTATAACAGAAATGGGTAATTTATTGAGTAGACTATAATTTAATCTACCAACGGTTTTTTCTGCTTAATATACCCTTCTTTTCGATTCATCTGCTCATGCTGTATAGTTTATTTAAGTAAATATAAAAAATATACTTTAAAATTTAAAATTAAGTTAATTTGTTTAATTTTATGAAAATATTAATGATTAAAATTTTTAATTTAATTAATTTAAATAATTAGTAACTTGGAGAAAGTAATTGTTTATTAAATACCAGAAAGGGAATCCATAAAGATACTCAATATGCAGCATTAGCCTTATATGATTCTCTATTTAGAAGTGAAGAAGAAATGGTATAGGCTTCTTTTGAAATAATTCATTTTACGGGCTGGAAATATCATGAATCTCAAGCAAAAGTTCGTTTTTTTTTTAAATAAATTTTTTTAATTTTATAAAGCTAAATTATTCTATTAAATTAATTTTATAAAAATTAACTATTTTTAGCCAAAAGACAGAGGTTCAGCTGAATTTAATATGAAAGATCTTAAAAAATCTATTTTAGAATAAGATCCTGAAATAAAAAATAAAATAAGAAGTGGTACATTAGAAGCTGAGGAAGATGAACATCCTAAATACAAAGGAAAAAATAAATTTAACCCCTACAATGACAAATGATTATATTTTATAAACTTATAAATCTATTAATAAATTTTTATTAAATAATTTATCTTGTTTTTTATAATAATATACTTTATAAATAAAAAAAGTATAAATATTTAGAAAATCCAAATTTTTAATAATTTATTTGTGATATTTAAATCAATTTTATTTTATCTTCATGCTGCAGGTTAACCACTACCATCATTTGTTTCTCCTGCATATATGATATAAGCAAGTAAGGCGGAACAAATAACCATAAGAGGAATACCTATATATGGTCTGTACCTGTTAAAATTTAAAATAATATATACCATAAATATCTATTATAATATATAGTAAATGAAAACATTATAATTTTTTAATTACCATATCCAGGCAATTCCTATAGTTAAGCCTGAAATTAAAGAACCTAAAATAAATCCTACAAGTCCGCAAATAAAAGATCCTACTGATCCTAAAAATTTTCCGACCTATAAAAAATGAGATAATTATTTTTATATTTTTATATTTTTATTTGATATTATATTTAAGTTTATTTCAAAGCATAGAATTTTTTATAAACAATATTTTTATATTTTTTTAATCATTACCCAAGGAAACCAGTATAATAAGGAATAAACAGGAGATAACATAAGCCAAATACTTAAACAAATTCCAACCCATCCTCCTTAATAAAATAAAAAAAAAAATTAATTAAGCATATAACTTATTTTTTTTTATTATAATCTTAAATTTTTTTAATATAAATGATAATTTTATTACCAAATCGTTATAAATTAGTTCTTGTAGATTCCTAATTCGCTTTTTTTTTAAAGACTTGTTTTTTGTTTAATTTTTCACTTTCAAATACCCAGTCGATTTCATGAATAGGTTTATTAATAAATTTACAACATTAACAAATACAGCCACAACATCCACAACAACCAGATCCACTTACGTCGAGTTCATCACCACTGCCACTGCTTTTACTATCTAAACTGCTGTCAGAGTCGTTCATTTTACTTCCCAATTCCTTAGTAAATTACCATGGTCTTTTTTTTAATAAAAATTTTAAAAATCATCATTAAGTTAAATAATAAGTATAATAAAAATATTTACTAAAAATAATATAAAAAAAATGTACCACAATATCTTTTTTAAAAAAAAGAGTCAAATTTAATTTATAATAATAATCATAATAAATACTCAAATGTGTCCCCTGTTTATTTAGTTACAACTGTTAAATCTGAACAAGGTACTTTAGAAAATGATACCCTAAAATCTCCAAGTTAAGGGCCGCCTCCAAATCCGGTATTAAAGCTAAAATATAAGTAATTACCAGAAATTTAAACGTTTTATTAAGGTCTGTTCATTGTCATACCAGTTTATAATACGTCCTAAGAAATAGGAATAGTTTCTTTTTTATTACATTAATCAATTTAAGACTAACTTAGTCTAAAGGCACCTATATTTATTTTTATATTGATAATTTTTTATATTTCATTAATAATTAAGTATAAATATAAATTGCATATAGTATTTATGTTATAAATTTATAGTATATAGTTAATTTAATATTATTATATTAATTATTACCGAAATGAACTGTTTAAGCTCTAAATTAATCACTATGCTCGAAAAAACATTACTAATTATTTTAATAAAATCCTTTATTTTGGTGAAATTGATTTGCATCAATAAAGTGATCATACCAATCTTATTTATATTCATAATAAGTTTCTGTATATTTTTTTCCGTTTCTAGTAAAAATTTTTATAAAATATATTATTTAAATTTTTATGATTCCTTTGTAGAAAAATTTTTAAATTTACCTTTCATATGATCTAGTTTTTCTAATTTCCTACCATTAATACATTTCACATTTTCTATATAATTTCATAGAATTTGTTACATTAACAGCAAATTTAGGATCGAAAATTACTTCTTTACACTCAGTATAGCAGCTAGCGCAAATTAGTTTTCCTTGGGTATTTGGGTCGATTTCCAAAGGGTTCAATTCTTTATTTTTTTTTAGAAATTTTAATTTTAATATAAAATAAAAAAAAATTTATAATATTATAAAAATGTTACTTTCACATATTTTATAAGCCTATTAAAGTCTTTTTCCGGTTTTAACAAATCTTCTTTCATTTAGAATTAACATCAAAAAACAACAGAAAAAAAGAATTGCACCTATATTAAGAAAATATGTAAGAAAATAATTAAAAAAATAAAAAAAAAATCTTAAAAATTTAAATTATTTTTTTATTATTTTTTATCTTTTTTTTAATAATTTTTATCTACCTACAACGACATCATCTACCCAACTGTGTTTATCTTCTTCAACTCTTCTTTGTGAATTTTAATTTGAATAGTTATTACCATTATAATTATTATATTGATTTCCATAACCATTATTTGTGTAATATCCTTATTACTCATGAAAATTATCATTTTATTTATACCCTTATAAATTTTTACTATTCTAATTGTATAAATAAAATATATATTTAATTATATTATAAAATTTTTATTGAAAAAATAGCTTTAAATTCTATTAAAGATAATAATATTAATTAAATAAAGCTAGTTTATTATTATTTTATAATAAATTTATATTTTTTATTTTTTTTTATATATAATAATTAATTTTATTTTATACGGTGTGTTCATGGCTTATATGGGTATTTTCCACATTAACTGAAACGTCAAATTGTGAATCACTATGGCCTAAATCCTTTTATTAAGAGTTCAATATGTAAATAAAAAAAAGAACCAATAAAATTGATTTTTTAGTCATTTTGTTTTAATATTTAAAGCGTATCTTATTTATTTTATTTGTTATTATCTATTATTTTTATTTTATTTTATTTATTTGAAAATAATATAGTTATATATAGTACATTAATAGGTTTAATTAAATATTATACTAATAATAAGAAGTTTTGAAAAAAGGTTTGGTGTTTTTTACTTCAAATTCTATTAAAAGATTTAAATATATATTTAATTTAATTATTTGGAAGTATTTTATATAAAAATAATCATATAATAATAAAATAAATTAAAAGTAAAATTTCTTGTTACAAAATAGTCATTTTAAATATACTTAACTAAATTATTAAAATTTATAATATAAATTATAAAAAATATATATTTATTTTCTACAAATTATATTAACACATAGATTTGCAAAAAGTTACAATTTTTATAAATACATTATTAGGAAATATATATAAATATTAGAACCATAATATTACCAAAAACTCTAACATATATAAAAAATAATATATTATTATATTAAATTATAACAACAAATAAAAATAATTTATTAGTTTTACCAAAAAAACACTAAAACAAATCAAAAAAAAACTATAAAACTTTTATAAAAAATTATTTACAACTATAATAATAAATAAAAAAAAAAAGATGATAAAATAAATGGCCAACTTTTTCCTAGACGTAGGTATTTCAACGGGCCCAGTTTTGGGATACATATCATAATATAAGTTAATATAAAAAAACGAATCACTTGGTAATTTTTCTATAGATGTATGTGCAATTTTGATATTTTCTAATATATTAAGAATTTTTTTTTGGTTTGGAAAGCCCTTTGAATTCGCCCTTTTAGCACAGTCTTTTTTTATGATAGCTATGTAAATTTATTTGCTGAAATTGTGTGTTGAAACTAATAAAGACATTATTGGACTTTCTATGAAATAAAATAATGGAAAAAGTATAAATTTAATGCTGGAAAAAAATTTGTTAAAATAAAAGTTTTGGCTCAAATTTTGGAGGTGGGAAGTTTATGAATCTTATCTTTACAGTGTTATTGCTTTTTTTCTAGGAAATGTCTTTTTATTTACTATGTTTAATTAGTCAACATTTTATGTGGAAATGCTAGGTGCTTTTTCAGCCCTCATAGAGGCTACTCTTGGCCTTCCATAATTAATAAAAAATTTCAAAAATAAAAAAGCCCATGGTGTAAGTTATGCCCTAATTGGGAGCTGGTTTTTAGGAGACGCTTTTAAAACTTTCTATTTTATTTTAAAAAAATAACCTATGTAATTTATAATTTGTGGTATTGCATAATTATGTGTTGATATAATGATTATTTTATAAATTAAATTTTATTAATGAACTTTTTAGCGATATCAATTTTAAGTTTGATAATGTTCATATTTAGGAAATAGTATATTAATTTATCATAGTAATTTTAATTTTAATTTATCATAGTAATTTTAATTTAAATTTTTGCCTATATTTTAATTTTATTATATTTTATACTTTAAATAACTTATGTTAATATAAATAATAAATAAAAATTTATTATATTATATATAAATAATTACTAGATTTATTCCAACTTTAAAAAAAATTAATTTTAATCATCTTGTAACTTAGAAAGATCTGATAGTGGCCAATAATTATTTAGCTTCAGGATCATTTTCAAAGTGTTATCTTACAGGTTCTAATAATTCATTAATAGCTTTAGCAACAGATTTTTTTAAATCGACAGGATGAATTTATCCTTCAACATATTAGTCTCTTAATTTTTCATAAGTAGCGAATTCACTAAAATCAAATTTTTAAATAATAAATTATAAAATTTAGCATAAATATTATAATAATAAAAATTTAAAAAAAGTTTATAAATTATATAAATATTTTATATATTTACACATTTCCACCATTTTATTCAGTTCTTTCGATTAATAATCTATTTTTAGCAGGGAAAATAATTGTTTTACAGTAATCTAAAATGGGATTTTTTTCTTCAATTTTTTCAGGACAGAAAGCCTTTTTGATTTTTTTATTAACGTCATCGGCAGAATCTTCCATGAAAATTGCGGAATCAGGATGAGATTTAGACATTTTTTCTTATCCTTCTTTTAATCCACTCAACATTCCTATTTAAAAAAATAATAATTATAATTAATAAAAAGAATATTCATAAATATATATATATAATAATATTATTATAAAATTTACCGTGAGAAACAATACAGGGAGAAAATACTTCTTTATTGGAAACAGCATATTCTCTAGCTAACATATTAACTTTTCTTTAATCTTTTCCTAAAGAACAAACATCAGCTTTTAAAAAGAAAATATCTGCACATTACATAACAGGATAGAACATTTGAGCGACTTTTAAGTCTCCAGATTCTTCTCTTCCCATAATTTATTGACATCTTAAATTAAAAAATAATTATAATTTTTTTTTGTTTTATATTAAAAAATGATAAAAATTTAAATGTTTTATTTGACAAAAAATCTTTATATAAATTTATTATTTATTATATTATTTAATACCTAGTAATTCTAGTGTTAGAGAAATGTCTAGCAATATTTAATACTCTGAACCAATATTCATCAGGTTTTTTATTGATTTCTTCAGAGGCCCACAAGAATTTAACATTGTGCATTTTCTAAGTATAATTAATAATTAAAATTTTATAATCTTAAAATAAACATACTTAATGCTAACAGATAAAACTAATTAATCTTGAACTGCATTTATACTATTTAATGATATTTTTTATTTTATTTTTACCATTCCAGCAGCTTTCCAAACTTCAATGAAATATCTTCCGACTAATCTAATTTTTTCTAAGTCACCTTTACGAAAATATTAATTAAAGATTATTTTTATAATTTTTTCCCAAAAATTATATATATATTAAATTTTTTATATTTTTATAATTATTTATTTACCTCCCATTTTATTATTTAACATAGCAAACCAATCTGCTACCCAAAACAAGAAAATAAATCCAGCATCTACTAATTTATTAACATTAATAGCTCTCAAAATACCCTTAATTATAAAAATAAATATTAACATTAATTATCTCTTTTTTATAAAAAATATAACATTATAAATGATCTTTCATAGTATTTTTATATTTAATATAAATGTATAACTTTATTAATAATTGATATTATGATAATAATTATTAATTATAAAATATTTTATAATTTTATTTTTTATTTTACTTAAGCTATGTGCATTCTACCAGAGGGTTCAAAACCATCATAAGCTCTCAAAAAGGTGTTTTCTTGCAATTTTTTTAATAATTCATCTTCTTAAATTATTTCATCAGCAAAACTTTTAATTAAGTTGAATCTATCCTAAGCTCCTAACCTTTTTAAATATTTTAAATTTTTTTTATATAAATATAAACTAATTTTTTAGTATTATTATCATTTAACCATATTTATAAGTATATATATATATTATAAAAATATACTAATTTTTAGGCCAATGTTTCATTATAAAAAAGTTGATTTTAATTTATTTTATATATTATATTAAATTAATATTAAGTGTCATTATAAAATTTATTTTAGATATATACTAACAATTAGGCAGTTACGTTTTCATTTTTTATTTTAATTTTTTTTTATATTTATTAATAAATGGTTATTTTTTGTTTAATTTTTTAAAAATTTATATCCTTAAATATTTACTGACTAGGGATGGGGTCAAATGTGGCATTAACATTATAAGTTGATGCTTTAACATTTTTAATTTTAGATTAAATTTCGCTGAATTAGCTTTCTTCCTTTTCTTCTTCAGTGAAAACTAATCCTCCAGTTAAGGGATCTATTTCGGCTCTTTTCATTTTTATTTTATATTATTTTATTTTTAGTTTTTACTATTATAAAGGTTTTAATTTACAATTTATAAATTATTTATTATTTATTTTTGATTTTTTTAAATTTATTTTATTCTATTTAATTTCCTTTCTTTGATTTTTTACAATAATAAAAATGAGAAAAAATAATATAAAAGAAAATTTATATTCTAATTAGCATCTATAAATTATATATATTTTAAAGAATTATAAAATATAAAAGAAATTTATATTTCATTTAATTATCATTCAATATTTTATAATATTAAAAATTATAAAAGAAATATTATTAATATTATCAGTTAAATTTATTTTATTTCGATTAAATTTTGTCGCAATATTTTATTCAATTGAACTAAATACTATTTATAACTATGAATTCATTATTTTGTAATTTATACAATAAAAATTATCTATCTTTATACTAGTATTAATAATTTTTCTACCAAATATCATATCCACTTTTAAAATAAAAGTCACCTCCTTAATAAATATACCAATTAGCACTCAAAACTTTTTGTTAATCATTTTATCCCAATTCTTGATTTTAAAATTCAATATAACAAGGTCCTTTTCTTGGATTTTCAAATCCTGTATCACCAAGAAAAATGTTTCCGTATCCTTTTAAATTAAAATTATATTATTAAAAAATAAATTTGATTAAAATTAAATTATATTTAATTTTTTAATTTAAAAAAAGAATATGTGAACAAAAAAAATTGTTAATTTTAAAATTTTATAAAATAAATTAGTTGTTGGAATTATAAAATTATTATTATACTCCTTATATATTAGGTAATTTAATATACAAAACAGCAAAATAAATTAAAAAAAAAAAAAAATTATTTTATAATTTTATAAAAATATTTAAAATACTTAACTTATTTTTTAAAATAAAAATAAAAGTTATACATAAATAACGAATAAAAAAAAACTTTTAAATATACCTTTTTAAAAATCCTCATCCATTCTTACAAATATGGTGGGTTTTCCCTCGGGAACATTAGGGTCTCCAGTTAATTTTACAAAAACTACTAAATTTCCAAATTATTTTAAAACTAATTCTTCTAATCCATGTGCTCCATAATCGCCAACATATAAATCGTATTTTAATTAAAATTTATGGTATTATTTTATTAAATTAATGAAAAATAATGACTTCTATTCCTCATTTTATTCATCTATTTATTCTTCATATTATAATACTTATATCCCTAATTTTTATTAAAAAAATAAAAAATCTATAATGTAAAAAAACAATTTGCCTATTATGCTTTTTAAAGTTTTAAATAATGAAATAATATATAATTTTATTAAATAAAAATATTCATATTTTTTTTAAATAAAAATTAAATAATGGCTATATTTCTAAATTTTCTCTTAAAATTGATTTTATATTATTTTAGTCTACATGGCTAATTTTAATTTAAATATTATTAAGATTTATAATATACCACTAAATTATAAACTAGGCAAAATATCTAAATATACATTTTTAAAATAATTAAAAGGTAAATTATATAAATTTTTAAATTTTATAAATACTTTTTAATTTTCATATATAATTTATTTATAATAAAATAAATAAAATTGAGAAAAATGTCTTAAATTTTTATGCTTCTCAAAAAAATTTTTAATTAAATATTATTCCAAAAATATAATAAATTAAACTAATTTTTTATTACTTTTTTCTATCTTTTAATTTATTTCAGCTTTTAACATTTCTAAATCTTCTTGAAAATCTTTGTTTTACAAAATTTAATTAAAAACAAATTTTTCCAATTCATCTTAATTCCTCAAGTCTAATTGAGCTTCCTTTTTCTAAAAAATGATATTTTTTTAATAATCTTCTTGTTATTTTTTTATGTCTTCTATGAATTGTAGTTAATTACAATTTGAGGTAATCAAAAAATATTTATATTTTATTAAAAATAATGTTTCCCAAAATTTAGAAAAATTCATGAATATAGATTTAAATTCTTTATTTATTTAAATCATTTAAACAATCGATTTTATGTCCAAAAATTCTGCTATTTTCAAAAGTAAATGTTCTGATAAATTAATAAGGTTTAATTATTATTTTTTTTATTCCTCTACTTCCATTAAAATTCAATTCTGTATTTTAAATTAGCCAATTTAATAAAATCTAAAGTTTTTATAAAAATATTATTTTTTTTTAATTATTTTTCTTATTACTTATTTTTATTTTTTAATTTTTATTTATTATTCTAATATAATTAATAAATCTTGAAATTTTTGTGAATTCAATAAAAAAATGTTAATTTAAAAAATGTTTTCATCAAATACTATCATAAATTAAATAGATAAGTAGTAATATTCGCATATATTATTAAGTACGAAAAATATTTATTTATATAATATATTTTAAAAAATTTAAAATAAAATATTTTTAATTTTATTAAGAAAAGATTTATTGTACTTAATTCTTTATTTTTAAATTATAATTTAAATATGAAAATTTTGTTGAGTAATATAATACTTTTAGAAAGTGATATTATATATTATTTTAAAATTATTTTATTATCTTAATTTAGTTAAATTTATAATTTCGCTTCATAATTAAATTAATATTATTTACTATATTTGATCATTAATAATTTATTCTATATAAAAAATTAAAAATAAAATAATTTATCATTTAAAACTTAAAACAATCAATTTTTGTTAAAAAATCCTAAAAAAATTCTACAATAACAATAATTCTATATATTTATCAGTAAAATGAGCCTTGAATAAGATTTAAAAGAACTTAAACAATTCTAAAAAACATTACCCGAAAGATATTTAAAACCCGAAAGCAAATCATAATTATCTCCTGAAGAAAGAAAAAAATAAAAAAAGCTCGAAAAAAAAATGAAAAAGGCTCACAAATAAAACTAAGCCTTAAAAATACAAAACAAAAACGGATAAAAAAAATAATCCGATGACCTTGATTAAGAAGGAGGTGAAAAAATTGTTGATTTGAAATAAAAATTAAAGAGTAAAATTATGGAAGTAAGAGAAAGTCATTAAAGTAAAAAAGAGTACAAAGTCACTAAAAAAATTAAAAAAGAAAAAAACGCCAAAAATGGTTTCTAAACCTAAAAATAAATTAAAAACAAACAATCTGCCAAAAAATCTCAATAAAAACATCAATTAAAAGGAAAAACTGCAGAGGAAAAATAATAAATTCTTGCCAACGAAAAACAAGCCCATTTATAAAAAAAATAAAATAAATTAAATAAAAAAAATAACAGTAATTAAAAAAATAAAAAAATTTAAGGAGTCGCAGGTTTCGATGGAAAGAGAACCCAAAAATTCAAATAAAATTGAAAATGATAAAAATAAAAAAAAATATTTAATATATAATATTTACGTCTTTTTTTTATTTTTTAAAATCAATTATAATAATATTATAATATATGTTATATTATAATATTAGTGTAATTAATTACTAGTAACACCCTTGTATATCATATATATACAAAAACTATTTAAAAATCTTCTAATAAATATATATGTATATTTAAATAAAATATATACTTCTCTCTTAATTTTTAAATAAATTTCTAATTTTTCAAATAATATCTAATATATTATTTTTACTATATCATAATTATACACAAATATTTTTTAGTGTTTTTTTATATTCAATTTTTTTTTTTAAATCTGTTTCTCAAATTAGCGACTAGGTTTTTGGCATTTTAAACATTTTCATCTTCTTCTTCATTTTACATTTTTCTCAATTTCTCAAATTCATCTTCTGAAACGTATTAAGGAATCAATTTAGCTTCTTATTTAATTCTTTCTTAAAATTCCCTTTAAGTCTCTTCATTTTCCCTTTTTATTTCTTATTGTAATTTTAACATCGCCTCTCTCCTATTTAAAAAAACATTTTTATAAAATTATTTTTATTTATTGTATTTGCTAAAAGAAATTATAAAATATTTTAAAAATCCTATCCAATTAAATTAAAAAAAATAAATATAATATTCAAATAAAAATAAAAAAAAATAATTAATGTCATAATAATATGTAAAAAATTAAAATTAAAATAAAGGAGTTTCATATATTATAAATCTTATACTTAATACTCCTTTTATTTTTAGGCTTCTTCTTCTTCAGAGTACTATTTAACTTATTTTTCCCTAGGTTCCGAAATCTACTCATTTTATAACACACCTTAATCTTCTTCTAAATCACTATTATTATTTCCAATTATACCTTATTTTTATTCCTATTAAATATTATTACTTTAATTATTATCTAATAATAATTATTATTATTCATTTTATTATTATTCAGATAAATCATATTAAGGTTTTCTTTTTGCATTCATTTCTTGCTCTTGATTTTTTGTTTCTTCTACTTGTTTTTACTGTTGTTATTCTAATAATTATTTTTTTTCTAAGGCCTTTTGCTTTACTCTTTCAACTGCCTGTTAAGTTTAATGTATTTAAATTTTTTATTAATATATTTGAGTTATTAAAAATAATTAAAATGTAATAATTTTGCTAGTATTTTCGTATATAAACAAAAAAAATTAAAAAATTACTTATTTGTGGATTTCGCTTTAAAGATGTTTTATAAATTAAATTTTATCTTTTGAAACTTATTTGCATATTATACATTCTAATTAGGCTCCTTTTTATCTTAGTTTTTAAAATTCATTAGATATTTAAAATAATTTAATATATAGCATTCACTAAATTATTATAAAAGAAATACGTTTTATAATTTACTTTGCTAATTTTGCTAAAGTTTTATCAATAGATGACATGTTTTTGTTAATTTGTTAATTTAAATTTACTACTTATTAGAACTATTTTAGTTGCTTTTTTTCTATTTTTTTCTATTTTCTAAAAATAAATCTACTATTTAATATTAAAATACTAGATTATAACAATTATTAAATTATAAAATAATATTAAAAATACTTCTTTAATATAAAAAATTATAGAAAATTTTTTTAACTTTTAAACTTATATCTTTATTATAAAATTTAATTTATAATATTCATATCGTTTTCTAAAATAAGCAATTAATGTTATTTAAAAGGTAAAATTCAAAAGTTATATATTAATATAAAATGCTACACTTAAAAGAATATTTTTCAGTATGTATAATAAATCTATCAATATATATATATATCAATCAAAATTTTCCCATCTATTACCATAGGCCTCTCCATATAATTCTATACCTGATAGACATAAATTATCAGAACCATGAGAATTTTCAAATAATTAGGTAATTTTAAACATTCTGAATCCTTTATTTTCTTTATAATTTTTTTAAAAAAATTTTCTAAGCGCAGTTGTATCCACTCCCCATGTAGTGCTAGCCCCTCTTTACATTAACATTTATCTTTCATTTTCCATCATAGCATTAAACCTGCATATTAATTTTTTTATTATAAATAATGTAAAAAATAATATAATGCATATTTTAAAATGTTCAAGTTTATACATATTAAAAATAAATTCATATTAATATATTATAATTAAAAAGTTATTTAATGTATTAATATACCTTTAATTAGTTTCACTGAAATTTATTCTTTTGTCAAGTACATACCAATCCTTTCCATTTACTGATCCCTCTAAACACCAATTTAAGCAAACGTGGGTTGAAGCGTTTCTATTTCTGACTGTGTAACAAGTGGGAAATAAAAATCTATCTAAAATTTAAATAAAATTATTCAAAATATAATTTTATAATAATATTTTAAAATTTTTTAATATCAATTTTAAATCACCTTTTCCCAAATCTACTCCTAAAAATGAATTTTTTTCATTATTAGTTGATAAATTAGTAACTTCTCTGGAAACAAAGTCTTCTAACCTTCCTGTTCTTAACGATGAACAAAAAACTTTACACTGTCCTAAAAAAAAAAATATTAAATAAATAAACAATTTTTAGAAGCATTTTATTTAATTATATAGAAATAAAAAGTAAATATTTTTTATATTTAAAACTAAAAACACTTAAATTTATTTTAAAAAAAAAAAAAATAATTAAAAAAAAATAATTAAAAATTAAAAATTACCCGTTGAATGAGGATTCTCATATTACTTTTGTAGCCCATAAGTACCCAAATAATAAAGAACTCCATTTGTATCCTAATCTTTTGTATAATTAAAAACCAAATTTTTTCCAGGATTTTTTACCCCAGGATTTAAATAAGAATTTCTATTTCTATCTTGAATCAGATAACTATTATCTCCTACTATTAATCTATTTTAAATATTATTTTTATTTTTATATTATATTATATTTTATAAAATTAACTAAATTATAAAAAAATTTAGATAGTTTTTTAAGTAAATACTTAATATTTTTAATTTTTTACTATTCGGAATAAGGACGTGATTGCATAATGTTATGTTTTGATGTTTATTCTTGTTTATTATTTCCGTATTATTCAGGGAAATTTAAATTTGAATTCAAATTTTACCCAGATTTTGGACTTTTTTTATTTTAAATACTAGTATTACTTTTAAGAGATTATTTTTTCTATTTCTATTATTATTCTTTTTAAAATTATTATTATTTATTTTCGTCACTATCATATTCAACGTCTTCTTCAAATTCCTAATTTTCATCGTCGTACTCCTATTATTTTTATTTTTAACTTCCTTATTTTTTTTAATCATTTAGCTAAATTGTTTTCCAGGATTTCATAAACATGGATTAATTTTAAATAACTCTTTCTTTATAAGATTATCTAGGCGAAACTGGAAACTAAAGAGTTGGATTTTCTAACTGGGCCAATTTTTGACTTACAGCTTTAAATAAAACATCTTTAAATGACTAAAAAACTTAAGCTTAACTAGCCATCAATAAATCTTCATTTTCTACAAAATTTAATTTTACTTTAGAAACTAAAAATTCTTTTTCTTATTCACTCAGTTTAAACAACTAAATTCTTTTATCAGCTTGTACGTTTAAATCTAAATTTTCATCTACTTATTATTATAATTCATTTTTTTAATCATCTTAGTTTTCACCATTATTTTAATTTTAATTTTCCTTTTCTTATTATTCGTTTTTTTTATCTTTATTTTCCTCATTTTTTTCATTATTTTCGCTATTTTCAGCATTTTTGTTTTAAATTTCTTAATTTTATTTCTCAGTCTCTTCTTTTTAAACTTGCTAAACTCCGTTACCTGTTTTATTTTCATCATTTTTAGTTTATTCTTATTTCTCAATATTTTCTGGTTTTTCTGGCAACTACTCTTTATGCTCTATATAACTTTAAACTATTTTCAATACTTAGCTTTCACTTTAAGTATTTAACTTATTATTTCCAATTAATTTCACAAATTAATCATAAGGAATTTCCAGCAACTGTTCCAGACTTTTTTTATCTTAAGTTAATTTTTAAAAATTCTAAGAAATCAAATTCAGTGCAACTTCTTGCAGTTCCTAATTTTCTCCTTTAATCGCGTCTCGTAAAAGTCCTTGTGCCAATTTTTCTTCTTTTCCCAAATTTTCAATAATAAAATTTTCTAAAACCCCCATTAATTCTTTCATTTAAAGTCCCGAAGCCACAAAATAAAAAACTAAACAATTATTTTTATCAAGTCCCCCCTTTACAAGTCCTTCTAAGGGCGTGGAAAACCCGTTATAACAGTTTTTTAAAATTGACTCGAGCATTTCTGGGTAAATAAAATTTTTTTAAAAAGTGGATTTTACGAAATTTGGCAGTTTTTGTTCCTAAATTTGCGAATTTTTGGCAAATTATTCGTAAAAATAATTCGATTTTGAAGCCAGTATAATTTTGTGCAGGTTTAGCTCTTTTTTTAACGATTCGTGAATTATTTTTATGTCGCTTAAATAATCGGAATTGTAAAAAGACGGAAGAGTTTTATGAGTGGGATCCATTGTTATTTTTTAAAAATTTAATAAAGATTATATGGTATTATTTTTATAGTTTATTTCGTACTTTTTTTGTTTTATATAATTTAAAAAAATTATTTTATTATTTATATTTCTAAATAATAAATATGGTGTTTCAGAATTTAATTAAAGTTTATTAGATTTTATGTTTTATTTTTTATGCAATAAATTATATTTTGCTTCAATAAAAAATAATTAGATTAATTTTTTTTAATTAATCAACTTCATTTTTATTAAAAATTTTAAATTGATGGTTATTTCCATTATAGAAATGATAATGTAAAGGGATTAAATTTTATAATAATTTAATATATAAAATATAGCAAATAATAAATATATAAATAAATAATATATTGAATATTTATAAGCTAAACTTTGAACAAAATAAATTATTTTAAAATAAGTCTTTTGAATAGTTTTTATTCTTATAATTTTTAAAAATCAACCAAATAAATTAACATGATACATAGCTCCTCCAAACAATCCTCCTATAGCAAATGTGCTTAAATAACCTTTAATACTTTATACAGCTAAAAATAATTTAAGTTTAAAAAATATTTCTAAATTTTTTTAAAAAAATTATTAATATTTGTTTACTTCCTATTGCCAAAATAATAGAGGTTAAACCACAACCCCAAAAATCATTCCATTAATCATCTCTTCCTCTCATCTATTTTAAAAATTAGAAATAGTTAAAACATAAATCTTAATATTTTAAATTCAATAATATCATATTTACTTAACAAATATTCGTTTCAAAAGCAGAAAAGAAAAACCCAAATAAAGCGAATCCTCTAGCTTACCCAAGGATTCTTCTAGCATCTTTCTACAAAAAAAAAAAAAAAATTTAAAAAAAAATAATTTACAAAATTTCCATGAAAAAATTAATAAATACCCTTAAAAAAATAATTTCATAAAAAAAATCAATAAATAACCTTAAAAAAATAATCTTACATAAAAAAATTATATAAAAAAATGGGTTAAATAAAATAAAAAATGTTATAAAAAATAATATCATAAAAAATATTATGATATAAAATATCACCCTTAAAAGCATTTTCGTTGAGGGCTGTTTGACCCCAGGAACGTCAAATTGCCTACCAGATTCCATTGCATTCATAAACAGTCCCATAACTAATCCCATAACCCCTCCGGCTCCAAAACTTACAACAGATTTCAAAATCCAATTTGTCTCCATTGGACTTACTTGCTCTTAATAATAACAATAAAAAATGATGGTATAAATAATTAATTATTTAATTATTTATATTATTTAATTATTTATATTATTGTATAATAAAAATGCCAAAAAATACAAAAAAAATATTAGATTAGGTCAAATAAATATTAAATATATATATATATGTGGATTTTATTTTATATACGAATATTGTATTAATATTTGTAAAATTAATTAAGATATTTGTCATGAGAATGTAATTAAATTTTTTTCATTTAAGTTTTTATTAGAATATTTTGAAAGAATTTTTTGAATGTTTTATAAATTTAAATTTTATTTTAACTATTTTTTTGTATCTTTTAATTTATTTAAAAGAGAAGAAAATCATGAGTGCGTAAAAATTTAGTACAATTTTTTTTAATTGTGAGGTTTTAAATTAAATTTTTAATTTTGTTAATAAAAGTACTTCAATTTTGATTTTCTTAAATATTTTTGTAAAACATTTATATATATACATTTTATTACTGTATGGATTTTCTATTGGGAAGCTGTAGTTTTTAACTTAACAATGGTATAATTGTTTAAAATTTGGATATGGTTAATAATTAAATTAAGGTCCTAATGTTAATTGATTCGATTTTTAATCCATAAAAAAAATTTGTAAATTTATTATTTTTGTAAATTTATTAAAAAATATTAATTTCTAATTAATTTATTTTCTTTTTTCTAATATTATCGTTCAGGACTTAAAATATAAACTAATTTTATTTAATTAATTGTGATTAATAATTAAAAATAAAACAAAATATATAAAACCATATAACCTCTGGTAATTTCTATTTCAATTAAAAATATATATAAATTCTCATTTTTTGTAATATAACTCTTTATATTTTTACATTGCATTACATTACAAATACTAAAAAGTTAAATACTTAAAATTTCTTATTATTAATTATAATTCTACTAATTATTTTATTAGAGCAAAATAAAATTATTAACTAGAAAATTATAAAAAAATAAAAATTAATTACAACAAAATAAACAAATATATAACAAATGTAAAGTAGCAATTACAATTTATTTAAAAGCTTGTATTTGGTTCTTATATAATTTGATGTAGAAAAATGTAAAGAAGAATATAAAATTAAAGTTAAATAATAAATCGACTAATTTTCCCATTATATAGAAACAATTTTTAATCCTGAATAATTAATGAAATAAGACCAACATAATTAACAATTTAAATCTACTAGTTATACATATTAATAATAATCTATATTACCCTCTTTTTTGTACAAATTTTCTTATCAAAATTAAAACAAAAATTTTTTTCTTCATTTCTAACTTTTTGAGTTTTAACAGTAATTTTTGAAAAAATTCAAAAATTTTATAG
Organism: Pseudocohnilembus persalinus; assembly: GCA_001447515.1. NCBI lineage: Eukaryota > Ciliophora > Oligohymenophorea > Philasterida > Pseudocohnilembidae > Pseudocohnilembus > Pseudocohnilembus persalinus. Next base: position 53,918 of record LDAU01000220.1, read on the forward strand.
AAACAGAAATGTACTTACTATAAGAAACAAGTAGTTTTATTAGTGTTCGATCAAATTTTTTAGAAAAGAGCTAATAATATTAAGAAGAGGATCTTTAAAATAATAACGACCAATATAAAATAAATGAAAAGGATTTTACTTTAAACAGAATAATTGATAATAATCTTAGTTAAAATTAGGATAACCCTAATTCTACTACTTAAACAAAAAATAATATATGATAGTAAGGGATTACTATTGAATAAATTAATAATGAAAAACACACAAATTAGTTTGAAATTAAAGAATAATATAATAAAAAACACTTTTCAAAAACTAATATATAAGAAAATTAGTTCATGCAATAATTGTTTAATAAAATGTAGTTATTAAGTGAAATACTTAGAATTGCATCAAAGTTAATAGCATAATTTATCCTGAGTTAAAAGGAATTTTATTAAATTATTTTGTGTAATTTTACTTCCTATTTAGAAATTGTAAAATATGTGTAATACTATTATTCTTAAATTTTAATCACAGAATCGAATCAAGACTTGAATAGCTTAAAGTAAAATAATTTACATATATATATATTATAATGTATCCTTAATATAAATTATACCAAATAAAAGAATTAATTATATAATAATTTAAAAATGATTTATTTTATTAAATAGTTATATGGAAAATAAAGAATCATGGATTTCTTTTATACAATTTTTAGACGAAAATTTTTAATAAATAAAATAATTAATTTTGCAAAATCATAATGACATTCAGTTAATTAATAAATACAAAAATAACTTATCAAAATCTGAATTACAATAACAATCTTAATAATAATAAAATACTACAAATTAGAGTTAATAATAAATATAATAAAATATCTAAACATAATAGTCAATTATATTTATAATTAACCAAACTTAAAATATTTTATCCTTTTTAAATATTTTGTTTCGAAATTCTATTAACTAGTCGTATTTAGAAGATCAATCATAAAATGAATAATAAAAATAAAAATTAATGAGAATTTAGGCCTTTAATTTACTATAAACAACTTAAAAAAAAGAAGAAAAAGTATTAATTTCAATTAAAAATAAAATCTTAAAATTCGTAACTGATTTTTCTAACAAATCATTATAAAATAATTTGTAATTCGATCAAAGAAAAATATAATGGTATTTATCAAATTATAATTTTTTATATAGTAATATAATTTTTATATATATTTTTTAATAGGGGCTTAAATTTCTTTAATTTAGATTTAAATAATTTTGACAACTAGTAAGGGCAACTAAACTATGAACAATTTATAAAATTATAACAAATATAGCTTCAATAAAATAAAATTTAACAAACTTTAATACCATCATAAATTTAAGATAAAAAATATAATATTTCGAAAAACAATTAACAAAATCAAAATTTTAGAAATTAAGTAGATTAAATGCAAAATTTATAAGATTCATAAAATAATTAAGGAAATGAGTAAATAATAAATTCGCATATATTTTAAAAAAAACAACAAAATTAAGATTATTTCAATTAAAATTAAGAAGATTTTGTAACTTCATATGGTGAAAATGAAAATAGTATAGTACAAAGTAAAGACGAATAAAAAATTTTAGAAGTTTTGGATAGCAATACAAAAAACATTTAATATTAAGATTAAAATAATTTAAATAAAAATAATTAGTAATATTGTTAAAATAATAATTTAGTAAACAGTTAAAGCATAAACCAAAGTAATTAAATTATAAGTTCTATTTAAAATAGTGTAAACAATACAGTTAATTTTACAAACAATTCTCAAACTTAAAGCTAAACATTACAATTAAGCTAAGCAAATTTTAATTAAAATCAGAATTAATTTAATAATTTACATGAAAGTCAAAAAAAATAAACACATTATTAAACTTAACTTTAAAATCAAAATTAAAATTAAAATATAAATAATTAGAGTGAATAAATTAAAAACTAGTACAATTTTAAGCCAAAGCTAAAAGAACTTTTGAACTTAATGGAATAAAAGTACTAGGCTGATCTCAATAAATACGGCCCAAAAGATAAAAAAAATAAAAATAATTTAATCCACTTGGGATAATTAAATAAATAGTATGCTTTTATAAATTTTCCATTACCAAGGTTTTCATAATACAGTAAAAAAAGCAAAACAAATAATAATAATTCCAACATCAAAAACTAGTAACAATAAAATGAAAATGCTAAATTAAACTAAAGTTTAAGTATTATTAAAGATCATGTTTTCAATTCCAAAATATGGTATATAATATAAATTTAATAAAAGAATATATATTTTTATAAAAAATTATTATTTTTATTATAAAAATTTTATATTTTATGATAGAAAATAAAAATAACTATAGGATGAAAATATAATTTTATTATTTAATTTTTATTCTATAAAATAATGTAAAAACTTTGAGTATAATTATATAATTCATTATCAATATTTTTGTTAAAACTTTACAAATATAAATAATTATATAGTATACATATTTTTTATCATATAAAATATTACTTTATTTATTTTTTAGGAATTCAGGCTTAAACTTAGACCTTTCCATGACAAGTTAAGGTTCCTTATATAGTAATTAATTTGATTAAAAAGATTCTGATGAAGATTCTTATTACATTCCAAGTGAGAAATAAAATTTAGATTCTTTTTTAATAACTTAATAAAATAAATTATCTCAAAGTAGCATTTACAGAATAAACAATAATTAAAGTTAATTTTAAACAAGTTCATAAAAAGTAATAAACACATTTTATAAATTTTATAAAAAATAAATGCATACTTGTTTTTATAGTGAATTTTTTAAATTAATTTAAATATTTGAAAATATAATTTATAGCATAAATATAATACGAGAATAATTTCTAATATTTCATAAATCATTTAGGCAAAACTAAGAAAAGAAATTAAAAAAATTAATATATCAGATGAATTTCTTGAATAATTATTAGGCAAAAGCTATGATGACATAAATAAATCAAAAAGTTTACTTAAAAAACTATAAAATACTAGCAGTTCTAATGAAAATTCACATTCAGAAGAAACATCTAATAGCGAATTAGAGTCAGAAGAAGAAAGTGATAATGATGTACTGGTAATTCAAAAAATATTAATTTAAATAAATTGAAAATTATTTAATTTTATTTTATTAGGAAGTTCCTGATTTAATTCCTCGCTTTAAATATACCGAAAAAGGGAGGTAAGGAGATTAAAATTTCAAAAAATTGCAAAAATAGGTAAAAAATTAATAATTTATTATTTTATAATTATTTTCAATTAATTTATCGTTATTTATTTAAGCGAACTGTAACAGAGCATATCATAAACAGAAAAAATGCTGTATCTGTAAATTAAATGTTCAAAAATAAAAAAAGATAAAACACTTAGTTCGTTTCGCCTAAGGAATTTAACACTCTTTTCAATAAAGAAATAGGTACATAAGTTTATTTAAATTTTTAAATAAAATTTCTAATTTCGCTTAAATTTCTAGAAATAAAATAATTTTAACCTAATTTTTAAATCCCTAAATTTTTATAAATTTTTTAAATGAAGACAAATAATAATTAGACATATAACAAGAAACTGAAGATTAAGATGACCATGAATAATCTTAAGACACTGATTAAGCAAAAGAATTCATATAAAAATTCAACTAAAATAATAATAATTAAATTATTGAAGAAGTACTTAATGATTCAAGGTCTACTATACAATATGATAGATCTTAAAGAGCTTCAAGCAATTTTACTTTAGGGGCTGTAAAATTTAATAAAAATATTATGATTTTTTCTTAAAATTTTATTTTTTATTTATAAAGTAATAAATTAGTTAATTAAAATACTTTTTTAGAATACTAAAGCTTAACATATACTAAATAATAGATAAAGTTATGGTTAAAGAAAAATTAAAAATTCATTAGTTGGATAACAAACTTAATTTGACTGATAATCTTTATATATTTAATATAGATTTTAATTTACTTATAGTTTTAATTAATTTACAATATTTTAAATTTATATTAATAATTTTATACTTTATAATATAATAAAAATTGTTTATGTTTTTCAATTTTATTAATTGTTTATACTATATGGATTTTAAATATCTAATACTATCTATAATATTTTGTTAATCAAGCTTATATCTTAAGTACATTTTTATTTAAATTTTTTAGTTAGAATAATAATTATTACTTTTAACAAACCTATTCATCTTTTTAAGATTACAATTCTTTAAATATGTCTACATATTATTGGCCTTATTCAATTTGAATATCACATTTTAACATAAAATTTTTTATAGGATCCAAAATATTGGTAACCATATCAAATTATTTATGTGTCATGTTATCTTGTAAATATAAATATTAAATATTTTAACACTTTTCAATTAAATTAAGTGATTATTAATATGGGATTTCTTCATCTTTAATTCCATGTATAAAACAAATTGGACATTAAATAGCTTTCATTTTTTGTTCATTGTTAAATCTCTCATTAATTAAATATTTTAACATCCCGCCAACAATATAGTTTTTAACTACACCTCGTATAGATGTAAAAGGTGAGACTAAAATACATGAACCTTTTAAAAATAAAAAAAATATTCAATTTTTTGAAATTAAATAAAAATCAGAAAATTATATAATTTATAAATAAAAAATAAAATACTTGGGTTATATTTTGAGGATAAATGTATAGTTGGACCAGTTCCTAATGATCTTCCCATTACGATTATATTTTTCTATTCTATATTTAAACCGTAAACTAAATATTCATATAAAATTTCGGCATCATTTAAAACGTGTTCCTCGTTTGGTTTTGCTCCTTTATACACTCCATAGCTTGGATACTCCATAGCTAGAATATTTACTTTTAATTATTATACAATTAAATTCATCTAGTCATTACACGTTCTAAAATTGTTAAAAATTTTAAATTAATGAAAAGAAACATTTAAATAAATTGATAAAACAATATTAATATTTGATGTAATAATTAAAATAAATATATTTATTTTTTAAACATTAAATAAATTAATATATAATTAATTAAATATAATTATTTTACCCTAAATCTTCAGAATTACCATGAAAATACAGCAGAATTTTATTACTACCACCTTTATATGGTATAAAAAAGCAAGGAATTCTTTCTGAATTATTTTTTTTATTAATATCTTTTAAATTTAAACCATTATTTTCTTAAATGTTGGATAATAGATTAATATTTTTTGCTTTATGAATTAATTTGGGAGAAGCTTTACTTTTACTCAATAAATTATTACTAAATGTATATTATTTTTAATGTTAATTATTTTTTTAATAATTAGAAATATTCTCAAAATTTTGGTAGCCACAAGAAAATTTCTCATCTTTTTTATCTAATAAGCAACTAGTTTTTCTTGAAGTCACTTATTTTTTGTTTAAATTAGTATAGTCAATTTATTCTTGAACCTGTATTTAGCAACTTTAATTTAATGGCATCTATGATTATTTATATTTATTTTAAAGCTTATTATTATATTAGTCTTTATAATCTTCTTGTGTATTAGAATTGCTATTTTACGAATATTTTTATTGCAGCATTTAAATGGATTAACTTAATTTAACGCTTTTATTTGATATATCTTCTTTGATTTATGTATCATTTTTATTATATTATTTATCATTATATTATTAAACATTTTATTTCGCAAATATTTCTTCATTTAAATATTTTTACTTTTGAAATTATAAATTTTAAGATTATTTTATGTTTTAATAATTTTATTAATTATCAAAGAAACCGTTCGATGATTTCAGACTTTCTTTATGACAGCTTTTTTCTAAATTTGTAGCACTTTATTTTAAAAGATTATCTAATTTGTTTTGAAATTATTCCCATTTTTATTGTTAAGGATTATTTTAATTTTTTAAAAAAATTTAATCATAATCATTGTAATTATACTATGAATTATCATAATTTTGTTTTCTTTCTTTTCCTTAAAATATTTATTTATGTTAAAATTACAGTTTTTTTTCCACCTCATTATTAAATTTATTGATACTGCCTTATTATGAGCCCATTTTATCTTTCATTTGTTATTATTATTTTTAATCTTATTGTGATAAACTTAAAATGTCCTATAAACTGCTAGAACGTGATAAGTTTTAATACTATTTAAAATGAACCTTAATTATTTAATAAAAATTTTAGTAATAAAAAAAGTAGATACTACATTAATAAAAATACTAATAAATTTGAAAATTAAATTTAATTATTTTTTTATTTACATTTTGCGCAAATTACTTTTAATACTCTTTTTATTAAAATTATACTTATTCTTATTATAAATTCTCATCATTTGATAATTTATTTAAATTATCAAAAGAGCTATTTGGTAAAGTCTCTTAAGTGTCTGTATTTATCTATTCTATATCAGAACCATTAATAAATTATTACATTTATTTCTATTCCTATTCTATTTATTTATCTTTTGAATCTTCTAATTTATTATAAAAATTCTAAAATTAAATTTCATGTAAATTTTTTTCATCAGATTCCATATACAGACATGGGCCTTAATATTATGTATCATAAGGCCTGCTTTGACTTTGACTATTGGAATATTATTTGTATGAATATTTCTATTCTTATTATTTTTAATTACTGTTAGGTAATTCAACTTCAATTTCTTCATAATTTTCTTTTAAATTTATATTTTTATTTATTTTTTTAGGCTAAATTTGGTATTTGTATTAAATTTTGGGAATATATATTAAATCTTAGTGATTTTTTGTATAATTCGGCTTGGGTGCTGGAAAAATAAGGGAATTTAAATCCATTTTTATTATGAACTAATAATTTATCTTATTTTTATAAATATTGGTAAAATATTTTTTTTCGTTTTGTTTTAATTTTATTTTTGTTTTATTTTATATTTTTTACATGACTGGTGTTTATAAATATATGATTAAATATTCTTAAATGAGCGAATAAAAAATTGATTTATTAAATATGGGATTTTTAATAATTGAAATAAAAAACAATAAATAATCGCTTTTTATTTTTTATTTATTGAATACATATTCATTAATTGGTATTCTGAAAATTAAAAACACTGATATATTCATGTAATTCATCTTCATATAAATGTTAATAAAAATTTATAAATGCATAATTTTTATTAAGCACATATAAAAATATTAATTCAAGTATATATAAAAAAATTTATTCATAAAGAAAGAAAATTCAATAAACTTTAAATACACTAAAAAATTCCCAAAAAACATATATCTATTTATATTTTAAAATAATTTAAAATTTAGCACTTTTGATAAAAATAAATTAAGTTAATAAAAAAACTTATATATCTAAAATATTATTTTAAATCATTTTTATGTAACATATCTGTTGGCTGCAAGTCTTTTTTTTTATTAATTAATTTATTTTCTATCTTCAGAAACTATTTTTTAATTAACTTATCCTTATTGGTAAACAGGAGGCTCAAATACCTACTGTTATTAAAATTATTATGGCTGTATATTATTATGTGGTTATGATTATTATGAACTTTTTTTTTATTCTTTATTTAAACTAGGAGGAAGTTCTGAACCATCATTTTTATTGCCATTACTACTTTCTTTGTATTTAAAAAATTATTAAATTTTATAAATTTTAAAATATTTATTTTTATCATTATATAAAATAAAAAAAATATATGTACTTTTTCCTCCTACTTAAAGTGGGGGAGGAGGTAAATCCTCTATGAATCTTTGTTCTTTTGTTAATGTTCTTTCTTCCTAAATATATTATTTAATTAAAAATTTTTTTAATAAGTATATTAGTAATTATTAGTATTTTATTTTATCTATAATTATATGAAATGATATATAAATTATTTTTTTTATAGAATTTATTACAGGTTCGGTATCTGCAGGTACACCATCAATTAACCAACAATTTAATTCCTTTGACCACTCTGGTTTTTTAAACTGGGACTCTTCTGGTTTGTTTTATTCTAAATTTTTTAATAAATAATTTTAAAACCAAATTTAAATTTTTTATAATATTAAAAAATTATTTACCAACTATTTTCTTTTTTAATTTAGAAATCCCAGTTTTAAAAGCGCCAAATAAGCCCTCTATTGGATCTCCCTATTAACCTTGTTATTTTTTTTATTACTAATATTATTGCCATTTTTATTATTCGTCCATTTATGATTAATTATTAAAATTATTTTCATTTCCGAAATTCTATTAGTTATTATAAGAATTTTAGGCTTAATTGTGCATATTAAATTAATTACTACTACTTATTTATTAATCTTTTTCTATAAAATTTGACTACTTTTAATTATTAAATTAACTTTTTTGGTAATCGTCAAATTAAGGGTCACTTTATGTAAATTAATTCTCAATTTTAAAATAATTTTGATGGTGATGTTATTTTTCATTTTATTAAGAACCATAACTGTTCTAATTTTCTTAATAAAGTTATTAGTTTTAGGTTTATGTTTAGTTTTGTTTTTAATTATTAAAATTTTATTTCACAAAATTAGTTGTTTTTTCAAAAATATTTCCTAGTCCTTTGTTATTAAATTTCCTTTTATTACTACTACTTTTACTAACAAAACTATTATCATTACTATAGTTACCGTTACTAGCATTTATGTTTTAATTATTAAATTAAGATCCTTATAGCTATTACTACAAATCTTTTATTTAATTTATAAATTTTTGATTTTAGCTCAATTCATAATAATGCTATTATGAATTATTTATTAATTATAAGTATTTGGCAGCTTAATCTTATTAATTTTCTTATTATACTAAAAATTACGCATAATCACAGAAAAGGGGCAATAAATAATGGTAAAGAAAATAATTATTTTCTAACCTATAACCTTTTTAAATTTATTATATTAAATAGTAGATTTGTAAAATTTCTATAGTATTGTGCGATTTATTTGTATTGTTATATATCTCATCAATAGAAAATGAGTCAAATTAATCTCTTAAAATCCAAATAAAAAGTTTTAAATGATTATTAACTTTTTCACTATTTATAATAATATCATAAAAATTATTGATCATTTATTAAGCTATTTGTAAATTTTAATTTTGGTTTTAGCTTTAATTTTAATTGTTCCAGTTTTGGCCTTATTATTGTTAATTTTTATCTTTTTAGACAAAAATTTGCGAAATTTTTAAAACCAAAATACAAAATTCATCAGATACTTCATCAATATAGTTTCCAGCGTCATTTTTCATAAAATCTGATTAAATAAAATTATAAAAAAGAGAAAGAGGCTAATTATTCTAACAATTTTGTTGTTTCATATAGTTCTATAAAAGTTCTTTGATTTCTTATTTTTAAAATAAATTTTGCTGATTTTATTTATTTGTACTGCCTTAATAACTGGCTTCGCTACTTTAACTAAACATTAAACGAACAAAAAATAATTATTCATAACTAATTTATTCTGTTTAATATTAATTTTAAAGGCCCTAAATCAACATATTTTATTCTTTTTTAAATTAATTATAAAATTCTTGATTTTTTATATTTAAATCCAACTCTAACTCTTATATCACCTAATTTCTTAATTCATTTAAATTGTGGGCCCAAAAATTTGAAGTTTTATTATTGATAAACTCGTTTAGTATAAGTCCTATGACCTTCAAATAAGGACTTTATTTTTAAATTATTTTTTCATATAAAAAATTTTAAACTTTTATCTCTTATTCTTAAATGGCTTATTAAGGAGTATTAATAAAGAACACTGGCTCCAAAAATGCTAGAAAAAATAAATAAAATATAAAAAATATTAAAAAATTTAGATAAATAATAAAAAATTTTTTATCATAATAAAATAATAATTTTTTAAATTTAATTTACTTTATTATGTATGTTAGACTTACTATTAATTTTAAGAGCCACTAATTAATGCCTATTAAGTACTATCACTAATATTTTTTGAATTATCATTTTAATTTTATAGTTAACTTTATACTTATTATGCTTAAAAGGGATTTAAATTAGATTATTAATTTAAAATATTTTTGTTTTATTTTTAAATATTTGCTTGTTTTTCTTATTATTAGGAATCTGATAACTCATTTTTATTTTAATTCTTTTCAAATTAATCTTATTAGAATTAAGATTCTTACTTATTTTATTAATTATTATATTATTATTAGATTTTATTTTAATCGTTACTATTATCATCTTAATTTTTAAAAGACATTTATTACTATTAATTCATTAAATAGTTTTATTATTAATTTTACTACAAATTTTTCTCTTTAGTAACTTCATTATCATTATTATTTTAAGCAAATGGATTGAATCCAATTTTTTTTTAAACTTGATTTTTTTTTTAAATATTAGAAGGAACTCCAAATTTTTTGGGCTATTAAGGTTTGTTTTATAAACTAGGAGGTTTAAATCCAGATTAAAAAGGTTTTTATTAGCTTTACTTTTACTCTTATTACTAAATTACCTCTTAATTTTAATTATCTTATGATTTTTATTAAATTAAATGACTATTTTATTATTAAAAGTTTTAATCTTATTCCAAAGAAATTTGCGATTACTAACTCTTCTCTTTTTATTAAAAATCTTGTGACTCATTTGGTTTTATATGACTATCTTCAAATTTAGTTTCATTTTAAATTTAATTTTCATTAATTTTATTTTAATCATTTTTTTATTGTATTTAATTTTATAACTAATTTTTATCATAAGCATTTTTATCATCATGGTGAAATGGGTTTTAATTATAACTTTTATTTATTGCATTTTCATTATTTGTTTACTTAGTAGTACTTTGGTTTTAATCATTTTTCATTTCATCTAATTACTATTCAAAATATTATCCTAAATTTTCTTGTTCATATTAGCTATTATATTGACTTTGCTATTTTTGTTATTATTATTCTTCTTCTTATTATTATTATTTTTATAACAAATGATTTTATTCTTATTCTTTAACTTTTGCTTATTATTATAATTGCTGTTATTTTTATTTTTACTATTCCAAAAGTATTTATGATTCTTGCTATTATTGTTATTATTAAAGTTTTTGTTATTGTTACTGTTTTTCTTGTTCTTTTTTCTTCCTAAGTTCTTCTTATTGCATTTAAAGTTATTATAGTTATTATTATTACTATTTTAATTATAGCAAGTATGGATTATCTTCCTCTTCTTCTTATTCATCATCTTCTTCTTCATCTTCATCTTCTCTTTCCCAGTCAAATTAAAAATTAGAAGTATTCGTATTCGTATTCATTTTTGTTTTATTTTCTTACTTTTATTCTATATTTTAATCTAGTCCTTCATATTATGAATTCTATAATAATTATTTTTAATCATTATAATTTTCAGATCCTAATTATTATTTTGCCGTATCTGTTTTTTATTCTTATTATGCTTTATTTTAAGAATTATAATTGATAGGATTTTATGTTATAGATGGTGCATTACTTGAAAAATTATGAGCACCAAAATATTCACTTAAATCGTTTTAATTTTTATTTTCATCTATAATAATGTCATTATTACTGTTTCCAATATTATCGTTTTATTAATTAAAAGGATTACTATTTTAATTATTTTTCAAATTCTAATTTTAGTTTATATTGACATTATTTATTTATTAACTATTATCAACCAAGTTTTTATTATCTATATAGTTATTAAAAGAAAATAAATACTTTATTATGTTTTTTTATATATAAATAGTTTGATAATAAATTTACCATTCATTTTACTACTATTTTATAATTGTATTTCATTTTATTAAGAAATATCTTGGGTTTTGAAGGAATCATTCACACTCTCTTAATTTTAAAAATTCTGTCTTTAAAATTAATTTACGCTATTTGTCTGGCTGTCAGAGTTTTAAGGTTAACTTTCAGACAGATTTTAATTATTATCAGCGAAAGGATTGTAATTTTAAAATCTTCTTTTTTTCATGTTTTTTTTTTATTTATTTATAAAATTTTTATTAACAATATATTTTATTAAAAAACAAATCAAATTATTATTATAAGAACCGTGGTTTTAAAAATAATCTCTTAAAATATTTATAAATGGATAATTTAAATATTCTAGATATACTTACCAACAAATGATAAGTAAAACCAAATAAATATCAACATGTTTTTTATTATATATAAATATCAGCCAATTTAAATCTCATTAGTATTAACTTAATGGATAGAGCTGTATTAATTTGCGTTTACTATATAGGTCAATAATTGCGAAATAAATTTGGATATATTTTTCCATATAATAATTAATTAGATTATTAAATTTAATTATAAATTAAGAACTTATCCCATTATATTTATACATTATTCATATAATACCATATTTAAAATGCGAAAAAAATAATTTAACCTTTATGGATTGGATAAATGATCTTTGGATTTTAAATCACTATATTAAATTTATTGATTATAAACTTTTTTTTTATATTAAAACAATCCCTAAATAACTAAATTTTGATCCTAAAATTGACCTGAATAATGCTTTAATAATTTAAAATAAAGCATTATCTTTATAATTATTATTCATGGCATTTTGATCAAAACTATTTTATTTATGGAGGATTAAATTTTTACTATTTATTGATATTAATTCTAAATAACACTAATAATAATTATATAACTAGCACAAGAAGTGCTAATTTTTAAAAATATATAAATTTAAATTGTAATAAAATGTTTTTAACCACTAAAATATACCCTTAATAAAAAATTAATTTTTATAATTTTATTTATTTTGGTAAAGGAAATAAATATTTAATGCCAAATTTTATTTTCTGTATTTTTGATAATAACTTTTATTAATGTGAAATTAAGTAAATATAAGAAATAATACACATGTGTAATATAGAACATAAAATAAATTATTATTTTATATATTCTAAAAATTGAATAGAATATATAAGGTTAAAGTATACAATTAATAAAAACCCATAAAATTTTATATATTTTACTTAAGCTTTAGTTGACAATGAATTCAAAAATAATATCATATTAAAAAATTTAGATTACATTTTTTTACATTAGTATTTTCTCTATTAAAAAATAACCTATTTTAAAAAATTAATAAGATTAAATGTTTCAAGCTATTGTATATAAATAATTGGTATTATATGGAAAAATACACTTATAGAATTTACTTATAAAAATTATATTTTTTAGCTATTTTGTATTTTTTTGAATTTTTATATAAAAGCTTTTAGCCTACAAATAACCTAATATTAACTTTTAATGGCTATTTTTAAATTCTTTATCTAATTTTGTGAAAAAAAAAAAAATTTTTTTGTCAACAATCCTGCTATTTTTTGAAAAAGTTTGGTCATACGCTTTTATGAGTTCTTAAAAAACGGTTTTCGAAAAAAAAAAAAATATAAAGAAAATTAGTTTTTGAGCCAACCTATACCCGTTTTTAATTATTTTTGGAAGCCCTATCATATGCACATACTATGGTTACCAGGTTTTTCCTTGTCTTAGAGATATAAAATTTGGTATATTTAAGGCCTTTTAAAAGAATACGCTACATATATTATTATCATAGTAACGATTTAAAATAATGTTATATAAATTAAATTTTATTTAATTCCAAAACAAACAAAAATAAAAAATTTACATATATTAAATATAATAAAATAAACTTAATAAATATATCTAAAAATAATTAATATAAATTAAAATATAAGAATAAAGGCTGAGTACCAAATCAAAAAATCCTGACGAATTTAAAATTATATCTCTAAAAAGTTAATATAAAATGACAAAGTAAAAATTACTACCTTATAAATTAAAATTGTCTATATGAGTATTATTAAATTTATTTTATTCAGATATATATACTTCATTAAATTAAAATCTCAAAAAAAAAATTTTTAAATATTAAAAACCTTAGAAAATATCATATTAAAATAAGACCAACAACTATTAATTTTTATAACTCATTATAAATAAATAATTAATAAATTAATAAAGAAAATAAAAGTTAGATAGCATTAATAATATTATTACTCCGGTCGATTTTTGGATCAAAATTTAATTATTCAAGAAGGATTATAATTTTTATTTATTATTGATATTAATTAATGTCATTTTACATAAATATATAAAGTAAATTAAAATCAATTATAATTTTAAATTAAAATACTCCCTAAATAATTAAATTTTGATCCAAAAATCGACCGGAGCAATAATAGCTTTATCATTTAATTTATAAAAAAGTTAAAAATTATTATAATTATATCTAGTTAAAATGCAATAATTTATATAAAAAAAAATTTAAATTTAAATTCCCTGAAATTAGTTGAAAATTAAATAAACTAATTATATATTTTAATATATTATAAGGGTCCTTCTTGATATTAAATATTTTAATATATCTTGTAAAATATATATATATATTAAAGCTAAAAATAATATAAAATTTATCTTATACCTATTATAATTAAAAAATATATTATCTAGCAAAATAGCTTTTGCTTTAGATATAATATAATTTAAAAATTATATTAATTTAAATTTTTGATGATAATATTTTTTTTTTAAAAAATATTTATTTTACTTAAAAATAATAAAATTGTATAATACCGGAATTTTTTATAAATTTAATAAATTTATAAACTTTTAATGGTCACTACCAGCTATATAGATATTTGAATTTCTGTAATTTTTACAAATAAGACTATTCATAATGCCGGTTGTGACCCTTTAAACATTTTCATAAGTAGGTTTTTAACTTTTTCTTTAATTATTTTATTTGTATAATTTAATTAGCGATAATAAGATTTCTGATTAAGTTGATAAGTAAATAAGTGAGGGAATTAAAAAGTTTAAAAACCTTACCAATTTGAACCTAAATTTAATGTAGCTAAAAATATTTTCCTAATATTTAACATTTTTCTTTAATTTTTTTTATTTTTATAATTTAATTAGCTATAGTGAGATTTCTGATGAAGGTGCTAAGTATATAAGTGAGGGAATTAAAGAG
>LDAU01000220.1:70276-130079 GCA_001447515.1 Pseudocohnilembus persalinus
ATATTAGGATAATATTTTCCAAATAATTAACATATTTCTTTAATTTTTTTTATTTTTATAATTTAATTAGCGTGAATGAAATTTCTGATTAGGGTGCTAAGTATATAAGTGAGGGAATTAAAGAGTTGAAAAACCTTACCCATTTGATTCTAGATTTAGAGTAGCTAAAAATATTATCCTAATATTTAACTTTTTTACTTTAATTTTTTTTATTTTTATAATTTAATTAGCGATAATAAGATTTCTGATTAAGGTTATAAGTATATAAATGAGGGAATTAATGAGTTGAAAAACCTTACTAGTATTTTCTTAGATTTAAGGTAACTAGAAATATTTTTTAAATATTTATATTTTAACATCATTTAACTTTTTTTCTTAGGATTTTTATAATTTAAATTGTTTTATTATATCAATTAAAATTTATATTAGTATACTTAAAAAGGTCACAGCTTTCGATCAGATATTCTAGGATTTCTAGAAATTCGACCTTTTTTTCTATAATTTATAAAAAAAATTTTTAAGAAAATCTGATTCTTGAAATAATAGGAGTCGTATATTATAATAATGGATAATATGATTTGATTAAATTTATTTTATTATGTATTAGGCAAAAAAAGTCTTCTATCAATTTAAATCATTGAAATAAGTAAATAAACACTTTATCATCTATAATTCAATAAAGCAACTTTAACAATTTTGGAATTAAACATACATTTAATTTCTATAATAACATTAATATCAAAATATAACTATTTTCAAATTTTTATTCACTTTTTTAATTAATTATAATTAGTAAAATAAAAAATTATAATTATTGAAATAATTATTATATAATTAAAAATATCAACAACCTTACTTTTATTTTGTTTGATAAACAAATTATTAATATTTTTATGTTAATATTAATTATTAATTAAAAGGGATTTCGGCATATTTTAATAATAATTATAAATCGAATTTGAGCTAAATATTATTAATTAATTACAATTAATATTAACATTAATTATGGTATAAATATTACTATATTTGAAAATTATAATTGTTATATAAAGTTAATTTAAATTAATAATTAAAAAAGCGAATACCATGTAAAATTTTTATATAATTTAAAAATATTAATAACATTAAAAATTTAGATTAAATTTACTTAAAATTTCACTGCGAAAATAATAAAATGTTTTATAAAATTCTTAATAAAATCCCTACCTATACCCTCCCTCACTATAAATTTCGCATATATTTTTTATTACTATTATGATATCGAAATTATAATCATTTTTCCAGAATAAAATTTATTACAGTAGTCACCCATACATATATTAATCTGTTTAAATATTATTGTTATTATTAAAAAGAAAATTAATAAGTGTATACAGATTCATATAGCAAAAAATAAATTAACTATATACACGATATAATTCCAAAAAAGTTTTATACAGTTATTAATATAAAAACCTCTAAATTATAAAAATCCTATAAAATTTTCTATAATTTCAATAATAAATGGTCGGATTTCTAGAAATACTAGAATTTCAATATCCATTGATGGTCATTGCTCATAAAAATTATTCAATACTAAATTTAATAAACAATTTACTTATTTAAATTTTGATATTATAACAATGTAATTTTATTATATTATTCCGGTTGATTTTTGGATCAAAATTTAATTTTCCAGGGAGTATCTTAATATAAACTTAATATTGATTGTAATTTACTTTATATATGTATGAAAAATAGAACTAGTTAATATCAATATTAAATTAAAAATTAAATACTTTCTGAATAATTAAATTTTGATCCAAAAATCTACCGGAATAATAAATCAATAAATAACCCAGAATTAATCTTGTCAATAGATTTTTTTTTATCTAATTTTATTATTAAATTATCAAATTGTATTCAAATACGTTACATCATTGTAAAAACCCAAAAACTTAAAAATGAATAAAAAATAAAATTATAATTATATATATAAATATTTTTTACTTAAAAAATTTAATTAATTAATTTATTATTTTGTTAATTTGATAAATTATTTTTATAATTTTTTTATTTGAATTAAAAAATATCTCTACATAAATTATTAAATTTTAAATTTATATATATAGGTTTTTATGATATATGAATGGGCAGGAAAGCTGAAAATCGATGAAATATAGAGAAATATTATTTATAGGAAATGACTAAAATTTATAATTGATTTTATAATTAATATACAATTGAAATTCTATAATATTATTATTTATTTGAAATATATAAAATAGTCTTAATTTTTTTTTTTTTTTAAGTATTAATTATAGTAACATAAACGAATAAATCTTTCATCCAAATCTTATTTTAAATTGGTATAAATATAACTTAAAAATATGTTAATTAAAAAATTTTTATAAGTATAAATAGTGTTATATTTTAAGTTTTTTGTTAATATAAAAAATATAGTTTATCGTATATAAACTTTGTATACTTAAAATAATATTTTATATATTTCTGATTTACTTTTCGATATTTGATATTAATAATCAATACTCGAGAAAAAAAAATTATTTTTAGAACAAATAAATAATTCTGAATATTAAAAAATAAATATCCGAATATCAGTTTTATATTGGAGATATTTTATATAAAAACCTTTTTTTTTTATATATTAAGCTATAAATTATTTTTATTTAAAATAATCAATGAGTCAATAAAATTCCAAATTTATTATGAATTTAAATCGATTTTTAAAGATATATGGTAATTTTTTTAATAACAATATATTTTAGATACATTATTTTGTATAAATAAAAATACCACAAATTAAAAATATATTTCATAATTATTAAAAAATTTAAAAAATCATTATTTAAATAAGACTTTTATATGAAAATTAACTTAATTACTGCCTGACATAAATATAAATGTATTATATCGTTCGAAATTGTGAAATTAATCTTAAATTATATTTTCTATTAATATTTAATTAGAAATCTATTAACTTTAATACATAATTTAAAGTTAAAATTTATGAGAAATTAATTATTATATAATTAAATTTAATCCAAAAACCTAATTAATTATATACGGAAATATAATTCAAAATTTATTTCATAATTTTCGTCCTACATAATATTTAATAAATTAAATCTAAATTGGCTTAACTAATATTTGTTTATACATATCTTATTATTAGATATTAATATAAAAATTTTAATCTCTCATAATTATAATATTTTCAATTATATATAATAATTATCTTAAATTGTTAAAAATACTTACTTTAATTTTAAATATTTATACGTGTGCATTAGTAATAATATAAATTATATAGATTTAAATAATTTATTTTTTAATTAAGATTTCATTTTTGATTCACTTTACAAAAAAATTCTAATAAAAAATCATAAAAAGTGAGTTAAATAAATCATTAAAATATTTAATAAAATATTCACATAAATACAAGATATTAATTTAAATTTAATAAATATTAGCACTTAATATTTATTTATTTAGAATATTATTTTTTCAAAAACTAATAAAATATATATAAATATTCAATATAATAAATATGAACAAAAAATAAACAAATAATAATAATAACTCAGAAATTTTAAAGTTAAAATCTTAACTAGATGAAAAAGAAAATCAAATATAGAGTAAGTATTTTTTTATAAATATATTTTTTTTTAATTTTAACGTGTCAGTTTTTATAAATTTATCAATATTATTTTCAAAAAATTAAAAATTAATTATAAATTTTATTTCATATAGAATTGAAATAATAAATTGAACACCAAAATCTTTATATAAATTCAGTAAGTAAAAATTGTATTTTCAAATGAATTTTATATATTTTTGTATAATTTTCAAATATATTTTTAGATATGGTAATACTTTGACTTTACTAGTATAAAAGTTTTAATGAAAAATGAAAAATTTTTTAACTACAGTGTCAATAGCTAATAAGAAATGCTAAGAAAAAAAGCATAAGAAAATATAAATGATATATTTGGGGAAGATCCAAATGAAATTAATAAATAAAAAAACGAAAAAACTGATTAAAATCTACTTTAGCTAAGAAATAATACAATTTAATGCTAAGAAATACTATAAAAAAGTAAAAAAATTAACAATGTTTATTCTATACAAAAATTAATTCGTTTAGAATAAAATTATTTTAATATATTTATTTAGGATTTGAATAAGCGTCTAATTAAATGATTAAATGAAGAAACTGATTGTATATCTTAATATAAAGTGTTCGTAATTATTCTAGTAATCAAATTTATAATAAATTCAATTATTATTTAAAAAATTCTTATATTTATATAGATATAAATTTATAAATTATAAAATTTCATTTTTATATTAAATATCACAACTATTATAAAATAATTGATATTATAGTATTATAAGCATATATAAATATAAATGTGAAAACATCGATTTATATTAATTTAATTTTTATACATATATTTATCATTTATAAATTATATTTTTTATTTATTACTCTTTCATTAAGAATGCCGACATTAATTTGTGTAATTCCAAAAATAAACAAAACATATAATTAATATATTGTATATATTATTTTAATAATAAATTCATTTTTATTTACATAAATATTAAAAACAAATATTTTTTTTCACCAAAAAAATTAAAACAAAAAATTTAAAATATTTTATAAAATATATTTTTCAGTTATAACAAATAAATCTAAAAATAAAAATACAAATATTGATTTTTAAAATAAAAATAAAGTTATAAATAATGTCAAAATATCACAATTGCAGTAAAATGGATGCACCACCTTTAAATGAAGAGGAATTAAATTCAATTTATAATTGGATCGATGAAATTCCTTTATCAAGGCCAAAAAAAAATATAACTAGAGATTTTGCAGATGGTCTTTTGGTAGCAGAAGTAGTTGCGCATTATTTTCCTAAATTAGTAGAAATTCATAATTACTCTTAAGCTCATTCAATTTCACAAAAGCTCTATAATTGGAATACTTTAAATTGTAAAAACAATTGTATTATAAATTTATATAATTTTGAAAAATCAAAAATCTAAAATAAATGAACACTAATTACAGAAGAGAAATGTAGTTAAAAAGATATTTATTATTATTATAATTATAATAAATTAATTTTTACAAAATTTTTGTATAATTATAGTTATTTTTTTTTTAACATCTTTTTGTAAAATATTAAATTTTTTAAGTACTCTATTTAAGTTATAAATTATTAATAAAATCTGTAATCTAAATTATTTTAAATTTTTAAAAATAGAAAAAGTGTTTAAAAAAATGGGATTTTAAATTTCTAAAATAGACATAGATCATGTAGTAGGAGCTGTGCCTGATGCTATCGAAAGAGTTTTAAAAGTTGTATAAATTAAATTAGAAAAATATTCAGAATAAAAATAATTAAAAAAATAAAACAATTAAAATTCTATGATTTCTAACAATTAAAATAATATAAGCGTAGGTATGCCTATGAATTAATAATAACCATTTTAACCTATGTATTAACCAGGGTAATAAAACATATATACTTACTATAAATAACCAAGTATTAATCAATTTAATATTTATGAATTTTGAATTTTAATATTATTTTATAATATATTTAAAATATTTTTTAAAAATTTACTTATTTATAATAAAAAAATGTCTAAATTTTATTTATTTATACTTTTTTTATCAGAATGAATCCTATGTAAATGGGTGCAGTGAATAATAGTATGAATATGATGCCATAATAATAAGGAATGATGCCTTAACCTAATGTTTAAGCATTAATTATGGAAAAAGACTAAACAATTTCGGAATTAAGGGAAACAGTAGAGGTGAAAATTAGATTTATTTTGTTTAGAATATTATAAAAAAACTTTTTTTTAATTTTATGATCACCCAAAAATATGTTTTAATATTTTTTTCAATTTTATTATTTACATATAATTATTAAAATTAAAATATTAGATATTAGAATTAAAAATAAAAAAAATGGAACAACTTATAAAACTTAAAGATAGTAAAATATAAGCACTTGTTAATGGAAGATGATAGATAAATTTAAATTTAGTATTTTTTTTTAGATTTTAATATATATTAATATTATGATTATTTTAAATATTAATTTATGTAATTAAGATTTATAAATTATTTTTCTATAATTTTATTATAAAATTAGAAACTAAATTAATTATAACTGCATTCTAATTAAAAATATTTAAGAATATATATTTTTTTTAAAAAAATTAAATTAAAAATTAAAGTTACTTTATATAAAAGCTTTTTAATATCGCCATGAATGAATTCCTTCAAATTTATAATCTAGCAATAACAAAAAATATCTAGTATATAATAAATTATTTGATTATAAAAAAGCAAAGTGTTTTCTATTTATATTTTTAAGACAATAAAATACATCACATAAAACACCAATAACCAACAACAATAAATCATTTATAAATATTAATAAATAATAAATAATAAAATTACAAATACCTAAAATTAATCACAAAAATAACAAAAAAAATAAAAATAAATAAAAAAAAAAACAAATAAAAAAATAAATAAATAAAATGAATAAATTTTTATTAGCACTTATTGTGGCCTTACTTTTAGTAGGAAACACATTCGCTTTAAAAAAACATTTTAATGTAAGAGGTTCTGAAGATTATGAAGAGTCCGAATAAACTCATGACACCTTAAAGGTAAATGAAGAAACATAATAAGAATAATAAGAAACAGAAGAAACTTTAGAAACTGAAGAAACCTAAATGAATCATTAAGGAGTTGCAAAAAAAGTACTTTTTTATTAATAGCTAAAATTATATATACATAGAAAAAAATAAAAATAGTGTTATAATTTTTAATATATAGCTACATTTATTATTAAAATTCGATATAAGATATAAAATTTATTATCTTTTCATAGATTAGAAAAAATTACTCTTTAACTGATTCAGCTTGTAAAAAAGCTGCCTTTATGAAATGTAAAACTGAGTATGTTGGAACTGATTATGATAGCTACTTATAAAATTAATTTGATAAAGCTTAAGTTCATGTAATAAATAAGATAAATAAAAATAATTACTTAAATAAAAATAAATATTTAAAAAAATTATTTATATAAAGGAAACCAAATTTATTTAGCATTTAATTTGAATATTAACATTTTTTTAAATTTTAAATAGCAAGATTAAGTCAATCCTAAAGCTGCTGAATAATGGGAATGGTTAAAAAGATATGAAAATGGTAACAAATACTAAAATAATAAATAATATTTTAATTAATTATTTAAATATAAACTATATATTTATCTATTATTATTAATTTAATTAATAAATAAAAGATGATAAAACAGGAAATTTCTGGTAATGCTTTATAAGATATGGTTCTATTTGCGATTAATGATATTTTGAATGAGAAAATTGATTTTTTATTTTGTTTACATAAACTTAATTAATAAAATTTAATATTTAGTTATCTAATATCTTATAAATAATATTATAATTTCATTACTATTATAAGAATTAGAAATTTATTCTGAATACATTATTAGCTTATTATATTTCTTATTGATTTACTGAAATAAAATAAAATACTACTCTTATACATTTAAAATAATCATTATATATTATATTTTTGTATATAAGCGTCTAAAATATTTTTATCATTCTTTTAATTTATTTGAGATAGACCTTAAAATTTGAAATCTTTATCTATAACATAGATTTTTAATATTTAATATACTTCATCTTTTTCACTTATATTTAGATTTAATATTTATTATAGCAGCATATTTTAATTTATATAAAATCCTTATAAAAGTTTATCCTTTACACAGTCAAATAGTTGCATTGTCTTTTAAGAGTTAAAATATATTTAATTTTAATAAATTTAAAGGTATATAATAAACTATTAAATATAAATATACTATTTAGTTATTTCTTAATATAAAAGATTTCACAATTTCAATGAATAAAAAATTAAAAAACCCAACTAAATAAATGCGTAAAAAAAAATTTCTTTTTTTTAACACTATTTAACAATAAAAATGGAAACTTAACCAAAGTTATAAAAAATGATATTAACTATTTTATAAAAAATGGCAAATATATAAAAAATTTACTTATTTTTTATAATTAATTTAAGTTATATAATTTAAAAATTATTTTACACATATTTTTGGATATATAATAATATACAAAATAAAAATACAGCAATAGATTTTTACTATATTTTTTAATACCTTTTAATCTAACTAAATCATATTTTCTTGAAATAGATAAACTATATGTATGAATTTATTTAGCTATTGTAAATTAAGATTCAATGACTTAAAATGATTTTTTCCTTAATTAAAGAAATTTTAATCATTAAATATATCTGCATTTTCTAATTAAGTATTTTAAAAACTTTTTTATACTTATCCTTTTACAGGAGTTTATTCTAAGTATAATTAATTGTTATCAATTTTTTGTATTTTGTTTTTATAGTTCAAAGATTTTTAGTTAATCATTTTTATAAGTCCTTATTATAATTTTTCTTCACCTACAACTATTATTTATTATATTTTAGAAATTTTATAAAATGGTAATTAATGTAAATAATATATTAAGAAAAAAAAGTATTTATATTATAATATAAATTTTAAATACTTTTTTATGCCCGCAACTCCAGTATTGTAGTAAGTAAATGTTAGATTTTTGAAGAATATGGATTTTAATTAGAAATATTTTATTTAAAAAATTGCTTTTGCTTTTCAACCAAATCATTTCTTTAAAATTTTCTTAATTCAGGTGTTGTTCTATAATAGTCTATCAATAAATTTGAAATATTTACTAATTTTTATGTCTAATCATTTATATGGTCTCCTTTTATATTTGATAAGAAATAATATTTATAAATGGGTAAAAAAATAAATCATATAAATGTTATTATAATATAAATATTTAATTATTCTATTATATACCTTTATTTAGATAATATTCAAATTATTTATCGTAATAATGCTACAAATTTTACTTATAATTTGATTTCCTAGTCTATTTAATTAAAATAATAATTTTATATTTAATATACACATATATTTTTATAAATGTTGTATTACACTATTTAGTTTTTTTTTAATATTGTCTTTTATATTATCTTTTTTTTCGTTATTTTTTTCTTCTAAATCAAACCTATAAATTAGTTTTGTAAAAATTTAGTGAATTATTTTATATAAATATAAAAATTTTTATCACAAATCTTTTTAATCTAAATCTAATCCTAAATTTTATAACTCATTTTCTAGTTATTTTATTGGATAATATTTAATTTAATTTAATTCACCTCCATTCTACTTTGATTTATTATAAAATTTAAAATTAATTTTTTTAATTTAATTTTAAATTTCTTTGATATGAATTTTCTAAGATTATTTATCTTTATTCTAATATATTTCTTCTAGCTAAAGTTGAAAATTTCTTCTTGTTTTTAATTGCTCTTTTAAAAATGCTATTTTATCTTAATTTAAAGATATTTAATCAAAATCTATTTAATCTTCTTATTTATTTGTTTAAATTTCTGAAACTTTTTAACTAAATTCTTAAAAATCTTTTTTATCATTTTAGATACTTGAGTTACTTATATAATTATTAGGTTCCATTTTATTTTCACTCAATATATTCTAATTTAAAAACATAAATAAATTAATAATTTATACTAAAATTACAGTTTATAAATTAAATAATACTTACTTTGTTAGTTGAAAATTAAGGAGTAACAGATCTTTTATTTGATCTTTAAAAATCACTTTAATTTTAATTTTAATTTAAACAGATACTTCTTTGCATCTATGGAGTTTTACTTCCTAAAATATGATTAAATTACTATTAAAAAATTATAATTATTAGAATAATATATTGAATACTTAGAGGCATAGTTGAGCTAATTTATTTTTTAGATTAAGGCTAAATTGATTATTTTTGAATTTTATCAGTTTATTTTTATTTTTCTTAAATTTTTTATCTTTCATTTTAAGTATTATAATCCGGAAAACGCTGTTCTATGAAACTTTTATAGTATCTGCTAGTTTTTTAACTATATTTACTATTATAATTTTCATTTAAATATATATTACTTTTTGAATTTAAATAATTAGATTCATTATTCAAAAAATCATATTCTTATAATATCATTTTTTAATTTTAATCATTTTAACTCTTTTTATCTTATAAACTAAATTTATAAAATTATTAGGTTGATTTTGAATCTAAGTTTTAGGATTTTTCACTATCAAAGCTTCTTTCTTTTACATTATTATTATTTTATACAGATTATTATTTTACATTATAAAATGTGTGTAAATTTTTATGTTTACTTTTATTTTTATATTTATTTTAACAAGAAACTGATTATGATAATAGCTATTAAACATTTATAAATTTTTATTTATTTATTTGATTTGATTCAAATGGTTAAATTTCAAAAGTTTCATTATAATTTTAATTTTCTTAATTTTAAAAAATAGGATTTTTTTCAAAAATAAAGGTACTTTAAGATCTATTTTTATCATTATAATTTTAAGATTTAAATATACTATTTTCATCTTCTTGATTTTTAGATTTGTCTTTAAAATTTTGGCTCTCTATACTTTTATTGGTATATGAATAAGTCACATCATTATAAAAATTATTTTATTAATAATTTGATTTTTATCTTAAGAACAAACTTTTATGTAAATCTTTAATCCTAAAAAAATTATTTATGTAATATTTTTTTTTTTTAGCTAAAATAAATTATTACTAATATTCCTGCTATTTAACATAATTTTAAACGTTTTTATATCCTTTTTTATGATCTATTTTGTTAGAAAATTTTATTTTGTCTTCCAAATTCTACAGTTTTTCATCATTATTCAGCTAATCTTCAAAACTTTGTCTAATTTTTTTATCTTCATACTATTTTTTTTCCATTTCTTACTTTGTTTCTTTAAATTGTTTGAAAGCTTTTGGTTTTAATATCTTTTTTTAAATAAAAAATTATAGGATAGAAAAAAATTTAAATTATACTGAATTTAATAATAATATTAAATTAAATAAAATGTTACACTTTTTATATATTTTTCATCCTCTTTTTCAAGTGCAGAATCAATATTTTTTTCTTAACTTTTTTCTCTTTTTTTTTTAATTTGAGTATATGATTTTTTTATATTTAATATTCGTTCCTATATTTTTTCTACAGGGATGGCTCTTCCAGCCAAATTTTCTTATAATTAACAATTATTTTTTTAATTTTAGCTATTTTAATAATATGGCCTTTAAGTTACATTTTATATATTATTCTAATTTTTTAAACTTATTTCCAACTATTTTTTGTACAATTTTTATTTTTATAACACTTTATCTTTTTCTATTCTTAGTTATTTTATATTTTTTTAAGTCAGGTTAGTTTATTTTTAGATAAAAGATTAATATTTGGTTTCTAAACTTTTTTATTTATTTTCCTACAATTATTAAATTTCCCTTTCTCTACCCCTTAAAGCACTTTTTGCCCTTTATTGATACTTATCCTTTATTTACACTTATAATTTTTTTTATTATTCTTCTAATTAAATAACATCATCTTTTATATTATTTTTATCTCTACCTATATTTTTATATATATCTTATTATTTATTATATTTTTAAATAACCTATTTCTTCTATATGCTTTGTTTAGTTTAATTTTTATCAACTAAATTTTTCTAAACATAATCATTAGGTATAGGATTTTTCTAAGTATTATTTTATTGGTCACTATTTTAGGTTTTTTATTTTTCTATTTCAAAATAAACCAAATTTACTTTAGATTTTTTCAATTAATCTAAATCTAAATTGGGGTGTTATATTTCTTGATGATTTAAATTAAGTCCTTTTAATCTACTTTAATGATTTAAATTATCCTAAAATTGTTATTGAAGATGTAATTACATTTTATTCATTATGTTTAATTAGTATTTTATTTTTATATATTATTTAATTAGAATATATTTAATTTGATTCTAATTTTATATTAAACGATTTTAGTATACATTTATTCTAAAGCTTGTTAAAATTATATTAATAGTTTAAAATTTATATAAATTTAATATACAATATATATTATAATTAATTTTGTATAACAATTAAATTTATTTTAAATTTTGAGTAAGGAGTCATTATATATAACAAATATTTATTTCAAAAAACGAATGATATTAGAATAATTTAAATTTGATTTTCCATCTGATTATGAACTAAGAAGAATAAATTCATATAATAATAGATTAATAATATTACTAATAATATTTGTTTATCCAAATTGATAAAAAATAATATTAAAACAAAAAATAAAAAACAGGAAAATAAATATACTATATATTTACTAATATTAGAAATTCAAAATATAAACAGTTTTAAGAAATTAATAGTATTTTTTCTTAGTGAACATATCATTTTTAAAATAATAATAAAATAAACTCAATTCTATTCAACTTTTACAAAAAATATTCAACAAAATCATACAAAAATAAAATGGATAAATCTTAAACAAAAGAAATTAACTATAAACACTTAAAGCCCATAAATATTATACTAAATCCAAAATTTGAAAGTGGGGAACTGTAAGAATAAGGTCTATATTAGCCCATCACAATTTATGATAAACCTATTGAGCCTGAAAAATTAAAAGATTCTAATGAAGATTTTTTATAAGAAGTAAACGGATTGTTAAACAGAAAAGATTTTGATGAAGATAATGGGTATTATACACAATAAAAATATATACAAAATTTTTATATATTGAAATTTATTTCAAATTATAAATAAATAATATTAAAATTAAAACTTTATTATAAAATATATAATTTTTATAGATATACAAAAAACTCAAGGGTGATATCTCCATAGGATGGTATAATGTATTATTATTCCAAAAATAAAGGTCAAATAAATGCAAGATTAGTAAAAAATCAAGATTAATAATTTTAGAATAATTTAATGAAGATTTTAAATTTATTTTTTTCAAAAAAATATAAATAATAATAATTTTAGGAAGGTGGACAGATAATGAACTTTAGTAAAATTAAAATGTTAATATGTGTTACAATGTACGCTGAAGACAGAAAAATGCTTGAAAAAACTTTAAAAGGCATCTAAAAAAATGTTAGAAATTTCAATTTATAATATAATATTTCGCCAGAATAAATTGTAGTTGTTGGTAAAATTTAATATTTTTTTTAAATAATTTTTAAATTTCTAACATAAAATAATATAACATTTTATAATATAGTCTTATAAGATGGAATTATGAAAATGTAGGAAGAAATGGTTGATTTTTTTTGCGAAAAAGATATGTAATTACATTTAATTTATTGTTATAATTTAATTAAATTAACGGTTTTAAAATTATAAGTTAAATCTAATTAATACCATCTTTTTTAAATTTGTATTATTAACCCAACTTTAAACAATTTTTCTATATAAATGCAAAAAAAGTATTGATTTATTTTTACAGCTAATTTATCTAATTATTTTATTTAGTTTTTATATAAAAATATCATAATAAAGCTATTTGTTGACTATAAATTAAAATATAATTTTTTAGAAAGAGATGGAATAAATAAGGACTAGATGAATAATAAAGAGAAGTATCTAAAAAAGATACAGTTAAAAGGAGAAGATAATTAATTAACTATGAGAATAATTTATATAAAAACCCTAAAACAGGAAAAGTAAAACATTATATTAAATACATTTTTTCTATATTTTAATAATACATACATAAATAAAGATAGATAAATAAATATTTAAATAAGTTATAAATTAATTTATTGAAATAATTTTAAAGAATTAAAGGGTTGATCTTAATAACGGACTTCCGCCTTCTTTGCCCAAAAAAATTGCGCTATTATACTAAGAATAAGAAAATTTTTTTCCTTTGGACTCAGATTTTGATAATTTTCCACTTACATGTCTATATTTACATAAACATTTAAACGCCAAAAAACTTTCCTCTCATCTCTGGTTTTTCGAAGGCTTTTGCAGACAATTTCAGCCAAAATATTGCGCTTTTATAGATGTTGGAACTATTGTAAATAAATTGGAAAATTATATATATATATTATATTTAAAAATTAATTATTTGTTTATTATATAAATATATTTTTATTCTAATTCTAAATTTTTATATACGTAAATTTTTATAAATGCTTTTTATATATTAACTTCTTGTAATAATTAAAATTTTTAGCCAAATGAGTTTGGGCTTGTAAAGTACTTTGAAGCTTTAGAAGGCGATTAAAATATAGGAGGGGTATCTGGATTTTTAGGAATTGAGTAAGAAAAATCTTAAAGAGAATTAAAAGAAGAGGAGGAAATGGATTAAAAATTATTGACATAATCGGAATAAGAATGGATAAAAGAAGGCTATTTTGAGGTTAAGTATTATTAAGATGGAGGAAAAGAAGTGATTGTTTAGTAAAAACAAACAAATTAAGAATAAAATAAAGAAATTTTATCAGAAAAATAAAAGCAAGAAAAAGAAGAAGAACAAAAACTTTTAATTTAAAAATAAAAATATGCAAATAAAAATAGAAAAAGATTACTTAGATGTTCATTTTTACTTATATTTCCCATTATTTACTACATATGTTACGTAAATATTCATTCAATTATAAATTAATTAGATTATCATTTATTTTTATCCTATTATTTATCAAAATTATTATTTTTTTTTTAAGTATTTAATTCTGGGCATAGCAATAGTAATAAAATACATAATACAAAGTATAAAAAGTCTTTTTTTTTACCTATTCAACACAGTTTCCCTAGAAAACGCGCAACTTTTCGAATACACAATTTCTCACATAATCGATAAAAATTTCGAATCTTACCTAGGATTTCTGCACGTGTTACCAGGGGCCTGGTCCGCCTACAGGTACGACGCGCTGGCCAAAGGAAATCTTTACAGAGAAAATTTACTTTAAAAAAGGTACTTAAAATAAATTCTTAACCCTGGTTTGGGCGTGGGCGACTATAAAGAAGCTAATATGTATTTGGCAGAGGACAGGATTTTGTGTTTGGGAATTTTTTGCCAGGTTAATTCTAATTACTCTTTAAAGTATATTCCTGATGCTGTCGCTGAAACTGATCCAGTCTAAACTTTTGAAGAATTTTTAAATTAAAGGAGAAGGTAATATATAATAAAAAAAAAGAAAAAAGAAAAATTATAAAAAAAAAATTAAAAAAAATAAATAAAAAAAAAAATATGAGAATAAAATAATGTTAACAAACTTTTTAATAAGACAAATGATTAATGAATTAATTAAACATTTATTTTTTAAAATTTATTTATTATTCATATAATAAAAAAAAATTTTAGATGGATTAATTCTTCTTGGTTTGCTTTAGAGTATGTTCTTAGAAACTATGCTACAGATTTAGAATTTTCAGCTCATAATATGTGGACAAAAACGATTTCACTCCCTTTTAATATGTTAGTTGCTTAATTAGGATAATTAAATATGTACTACTTATTAGGACTGTATTTATTTGTTGTATGCACTATATTTTCTCAGTTGGTAAACGCACTTGCTGTGTAGTTTAATAGTGATATCAAAGATTTTGAAGACCTTAATAAAGTAAACAAATATTTGTACATTTAATTGATTTCATTTTTACTTAAATTTATTAAAGTATAATAGTTAAAAAATAATTTTTAATAATATAGTTTTATGAAAATCATAAATATCTTTATGTTTTGCCTTGGTTTATAGTTACTATGTAATATATATAAATTTATATATAAATAATGTATCATTTTATAAATCAGTATAATAATTTAATAAAATTATAGTTATATACTAACATTATTAACCATGGTCTTTTTGAGTTTGACCTTCAAAATTAAAAGTGTGAGAGGAAAAGAAAATTATAATTCTCTTTCGGTATTAAACATAATATATTTTTACTATATTCGATAAAATATATTAAATTAATTTAAATATTATATATAGGAGGACTAAAAAATGTAACTAAAGGTTAATAATTCTGCCAGAACAATGTCAGGTTTTATATCATGTTTCGGATTTTTTACATTTTTGGGACTATTAGCATTGGGATTTATTAAAGTTTTTAGTAATAAATAATTAACTTCTAATACAAATGCCAAAACCTAAAAATTTGTTGACAAATTTACTCTATTCGTAAAAATATTAAATAAGTATTAAATAGAATTATTTTTTAACAAATTCTATAAAATTTTAGGTGATTATTTGTAATATTGCAGTTCCTGCCGTTTTAGTCATAATACGTAATTAATTAAAAAATTTAATTTAAATAAAAGCTTCCGATAAAAGTATAGCTAAATTTAATATAATATAAAAGTTAATTTAAATTAATATTAGACCTATTTACACCTGCTGTAACCAGAAGAGCTTGGCATATAATAAAATCTACTTGTGCTTATCTTTTCTATTCTGCAACTTATTTTAATACATTGGTAAAAATAAAAAAATTCTTTATTCATATATAATTTATATATATTCCAACCAAATAATCAAAAAAAATTATAAACTACAATAACAATTATCTGCTCATAATATTTAATTTAATAAAATCATAAAATTATAATTTATATAGAATAATATATAATGAATTATTTAGTTATAAAAGTGTTTTTAATATATATAAATTTATATAGGTAATTTTTTCTTTTTGTAATATTGATGATGTCACTTGGGGAACGAAGGGAATTACCTCAGGAGAAGTGAATGACTATTATTTGTCAAAAATTTAGTTTGTAAGTTCTTGGATTTTTTAAAATAGTCTACTTTGTTTCTTACTTGTTCTGTTTAATAGCTTAACTGCAAGCACAGTAAAAATATATGAATATTTTACAATAATATATATAAAAATTTTTTTTTAAATTAACTTTTTTTAAAAGCAATATTTTTTATTTGTAATATTTGGATATGCGGCTTTGTATATATTTATTAAGGTTTTTTTTGCAACCTTTTATCATTTTAGATATTTTTGTCATTAAAGAGGCAAAAATAGAAAAATATTAAACTAGAGGAAAAATGAGAGATATTCAATAGAATCTAAGTACACTAAATAATGTAAAAAGATTTTACATAAATTTATAAATATTAAGCTATAATATATTTATTTTTATTTATTAAATTTTAAAATCTAGAATTTCTTGATTAAGATGCAATTTTAGAAAAAGATCAAAATTTGTATAATATTTTAGAGTAAGAAATTGATCCGAAAACCAAAAATATATCTCAATTAATAGATATTTTAGAAGAACCAAAATTTAAACTTCAACTTGGAAAATCTAAGTAAAATTAAAACTCCAATTTAAATACTATAATTATGTTTTTCTGACTTTTTCATAGTTTATTTTTTTCTTTTTTAAATTAAATTTAGAATAAAAAATATTGAGCAAATCAGACAATTCAGCTAAGAATACAGTTATCTGAACTTATCTTAATTAAAAGAAAACAATTTGTTAGCCTCCTAACTAAAATTGAACTAGTCTTAATTATAATAATTTAACAAAAATAATTTAAACAATTTAAATACAAGTTAAAATTTAAAAGGAAAATAAAATAGTGGCTAATCTTAAAATACAAGCTAAAATTAAAATTAAAATTAAAATTTAAGCTACCCATAGTCTTAATCTCCTAGAAATTTATAAAGAGAAAAATAAGGTATTGTTTTGGAAGAAGATAGTGAGGAAGAAGAATCAAAACATAATTTATTCGATGATAAAAATAATGATAATAATTAAGAAGAAGAAGAAGAAGAAGAAGAAGATAAATTAATATGATTATTATTATGATTTTTATTATAAATTATAATAATAATTTTAATTTTTATTCGTAAATTAAAAATATGGTATTATTTCATTTTAAAGTAAAGTAATAAAATAGATTATTTTTTTTAGAAAGACACAAGGTGCATCTAAAAGAATTTTATATAATAATTTATATATATATATTTAATAAAATATATTTTTTTATTTGTAAAGTGTTAAATAAAATATAAAAAGCAAGTTTTAGAAATTCATTAACATAAAAATATAAAAACAAATTATAAATCATATTATCTATTATAAGGATGACAAATATAAAGCAAGTATTTAGTGTATATGATACTTAAAATTTTTATTCATTTTTTAACATTATTTTATTATACTGCTTTATAGCATTCTAAAGAACAGACTTTTAAATTAGTTTTAGGAATTTTATACTTAAAATTTTTGCCACAACCTTATGAGCATTCTATATTTATCTTTTGTTCTTATTTTATATTTTAATCTTAATTTTAATTTTTACCCAAATTTGAATCAATATTTTCTTTATTTTTTTCATATTTCTCAATCATTTTTTATTTATCTTCATCTGAAAAGCCATATATTATAGCTCCATTTTCTTTCACACTAATTCCTAATTCTTTTTCAACTTATTTTTCTAAATCAACCCTTTTTAAACTATATTACTCATCTATTTTTTCCTAAAAAATTAATTTTAATATTTATTATTTTTTTTTAGGTTTACCACTATATAATAATTCAAATATATATTTTATTTTTATAAATTTTACAATTAAATATTAATTTATAAAATAATATTAAAGCTTAAATAAAGATTTTTACCCTAATTAATTAAATTTATTTTTCTTATTCTTCCTAATCATGTAAATCAATTTACTATGTTTCATTTTATTCAGTTTCGTTTTCCTCATCTTCTTCTTCAGAATCTATTATATTTCCTCTTTTTTTTTAATTATTATTTGAACTTGATTTATTTTTTTACGTTTTCTTTTATTCTTCATCTATTTATTTTTTCTATTTTTACAAATCCTTTTAGTCTTGTAAATACTTTTAAATTTATTCTTATTTTTCATATGCACGTCTGTTTAAGTTATTTATAATTATTTATTCAAATTTCTATTTGTATTCTGCATTTAGTAAAACATTACTAGATAATGATTCACTCAATTCAATTTAATGTTTATTCTTATTACAAATATATCGAATTTTAATATCATCTTTTGGCAGTGATCTGTAAATGTGATTCATTTTATTAACTATAAATTTAAATTAATTTCTTTATAAATTTTAAAAATAAATACACAAATAACAAATTAAAATTTAAATAATTTTTTTAATATTTACATAATTCTCTTTCTTCTTTTTCCTTTCTTTACTTTTATTTCCTACCTGAATCGTTTAAAATTTAATCCACAACTTACCATTTTTAATTTTCTTATTGCTAAGCCATTTATGCTCTTCTTTTTTCTTCTCTTTCCGTTCTTTTTAACTAATCTTCTTCTTCACTATAATCATTTCTTTTTTTTTTACCCTAAATATAATAGAATATTTTAAAAATTTTTAAACATACATAATAAATTAAATTCCGTCAATATTTCTAGAATAAATAATATAATAGAATAAGATAAAAACACTAAATTATTAAAAATTATTAATTTAATATAAATATTAATTTTACTCTTTCAGGTAAGGCGGAAAACTCTAAAGTATCATGTGATAATAAATTTTTTTATCTTTTTGTTAACAATTAAGATTTTTTGTTATTAGCTCTTAAAATTTCTTCTTCCAATTAATCATCATCTAATTCATCATCGTCAAATTCGGTTTTTTTTTATCTTTTTGGCCTAGATTACCTTTCTTCAAATTCCTCTTCATCTTCATGAGAACTGTGCTCATGATTATACTCTTACAATTCTTATTCCAACTAAATAAAAAAATTTAAATAATTTATTCAATTTTTATCTTTTAAATAAAAGTAGAAAATTATAATTTTATTATAGTGTGTTATATATATTAATTTATATATATAACATTGACTTATATATTCTTTTTATTAAATTTTGGTTAAAATTTTAATTTTTTTAAACTTTTAATGAATTTTAATTCAATTTTTTAATTTTTAGATAATTTTAATTAAAATTTTACTTCATTTTCTAAGTTTAACAATTATTAACTATCCAATTCTTCATCATTACTTACATCATCGTCTAAACTTCCCTTAGAAAGCTGTCTTTTCGACCCTTTTTTGCCTTTTCTAGCCGATTTTCTTTTGGGCTTTGGAAAATTTTCTTATTATGTAGTTGTGTCGTCTTCTTCATATATATCTTCTTAATTTTATTACTATTATTATTTTTAGGCGGATTTTTTAGAAGCTTTTGAAACTGCCCCCTTTTTTCCTTTGCTTCCTTTCTAGTTATTTTAAAAAATTAAAATCAAGTTTTCATATCAAATTTAATTAAATTAAATCAAATTTAAATAAATCTTTTTAATTTTTTATTACTTTATTTTGTTTATTTTAGGTTGAAACACCTTTTTTTGATGCATTGTTTTTTTCCTTTAATATCTTATTTATTTTTGCTAAATTTAACTCTACTTCCTAAAAAATCATAAAAATTATTATATTAGCATTACATTTATATTATTAATAACCACTTTTTATAATTATAAAAATTTTTAATATCTTCATGAATAAGTTTTAATTTTAAAATAATTTTTTAGTATTTATATTAGAAATATTAAGAAGCATTTTATTGGTAAATTAAAGTTTACTTCTTATTAAGGCAATTAAACCATTTTGGTAAATTTGCTTGCACCATTTAAAATAAATTCTACTTTCATTTTACTCATTTTATAAAATTAGTATTGTATCCCTATTTTAATTAATAGCTTATAATTATTATTTACAATCTTTTTTTTATTATATATTTATTTTATCAAAAATAATTTCAATTGAATAACTATAAAGCAAAAACAATAATAAATTCTATTATCATAACAAATATTTATAGTATTTTTTTATTAAATAATAGAATCATATTTTAACTTAGCATTATTATTTATATATATAAAATTATTTAAAATTCAATAAAAATTAAACTTATAAAAATTTTTTAAATAGTTTTTAAATTATTATCAGTACAAAAATTCTGCAATTTAGTATATTACATCATCCCTAAAAAGCTTTTATTTAAAGTCTAATTCATTATAAACATTTTATAATGACTTTTTAATTAATTATTTATATAATTATAGAACATAAATTATAATATTTTTTCTAGATCTCAAATTATGAATAATTTTTTGCTATTTATATTGATTTCCAAGCTAAAGTTATTTAAATATATATGGCATCATTTTTTTCATTTATATTTTACTTTTTTAATTATCTTATTTTAATAATTTATCATATATTTAAGCATTTAAAAAACTATCTTGCTAATATGAAATTGTTTTTTCCATATCAATTGTGAATTCCATTAGTTTAGGAAACTCAGAAATTTTCTGTAAAATTTAAATTATTTCTTTTTGATTAAGTTATTCTTATACTTCCGTTACTTTAGACCTAAAAATTATCTTTAATTTACTTATATTAGAATTTAAATTTTTAAAAATATTTTCTTCTAGATTTTTCACT
Organism: Pseudocohnilembus persalinus; assembly: GCA_001447515.1. NCBI lineage: Eukaryota > Ciliophora > Oligohymenophorea > Philasterida > Pseudocohnilembidae > Pseudocohnilembus > Pseudocohnilembus persalinus. The sequence continues at coordinate 91,750 of LDAU01000220.1, forward strand.
ATTTATGCGGCTACAAAGTTATTATGTATATCAATTTTAATCTATATTGCTTCCATAATCTCAAAATCTTAACAACATAATTTTACCAATCTGTATAATAATTTTTAATTTAAAAATTTCAATTTAATAATATATGAAATTATAAGCAGATGTATATTAATTATTTGATTATACGCTATATATCAATAATAAATAATTTTTATATATAAATAATCCTTCATTTAAATTAGCGAATATAATATTTTATTATTTTATTACACCTTATTCAAATACATTCATTTTAAAATAAAAATAAAATTTAAAATATAACTCAAATAGTAAATAAAATAAAGGTTATTAAATAAAAAAAATAAACTATTTATTAAAGTTTACCCAATAAATTATAATACAAATTATAAATTTTAAGTATCAGGAAATGAATTCGCCATTTTTATTTTAACTTTAAGTATTCTTAGTTATTGTTTTTATTTTTAAAGAAACTAAAAAAAATTAGCATATTCTTTAACTTATAAATAGCTTTCTATAGTAATATCAATCTTATTAAATGACGTGAAATCGCCTCTTATATCATCATTTATTAAAATATTGTATTTAATTTCATCTAATTTTTAAAAATTTTTGTTTTCCAATTAAACCCATTTGAATACGGTATTTATAGAACTTATTTTCAACTTCTTCAACTTTTAAAAATTTTTTTATTTCAAAAAAATAAAAGGTGTTTTAATTCTTTCTTAATCTTCTAAACTTTATAAACATATGCTTAAATTTTAAACTTACGAAAATTAAGTCGATAAACTCCTATTTAAATTTTTAATTTTTATGATATAAATATAATTTGAAAATTTACTATTGATTAAAAATATATATTTACTCCAAAAAGAATTCAATTTAATTGATATTATCGTAGTTTTAGTTAAAAAAGTGTATATGAAAATTAAGCTTTAATTTGTTTAATTTAGACATTTATTTTGCAATTAAATTTTCAAATTTTAAATTTCTCGTATTATTAATAAAAAACTCTTAATTTTTCTAATTAATCAAAAAATCAAATAATTTAGTCTATGATACGTTTGACGATGACAAAATATTTTGAGTTTATGTGTTAAAATTAAATGTTATTTAAATTAAATTGCTAAAAATATCTCTCTACACTTGATTTATTTACTAAAAAATTTCTACCAATTTTTATAAAACTATTATTTCTTGTTAAATTTATCTTTCTTCTACAAAAAACCTTATTTTTCTTAAATAAAATAATAAATAAGATATCAAAATATTTTTAATCAAAATATTTTCAAAAATTACATTTTTCTGTGCTATTTTAATTAAAGAGCAATTTGGTCAAATTAATATAATAAGGCACCATAATCAATTTGATTTAAGAATTATTAATCTTAATCATTTTATTATTTATTAATGGCTTTAGTAAAATCTTTTCTATAAAAAATACAATTTTATTATACATTTAAGATCTATAAAAAATATATTTTAATAATAAATTTTACTCCATTGTTTAATTTTAATTATATAAAAGTGTTTGAATTTATTTCAAATTTTATTCATACTATACTAAGTTTTAATTTTAAAGGTCAAATGAAACATTTTAACCCATTTTGTTTTAATGTATTTTATTTTTTATTATAAAATATTGTTTAGTTAATTTTAAATTATATTTTCTTATATTAACCAAAGTAAAATTAAATATTTATATAATTCTATAACGTTACTAGTATATATAGAAAAATAAATTATTTATAGTAAATTTTTATAAAAATTACACTAATAACTATAAGTAATTTAAGAATTTGTTATTTATTTATGATTTATGGTTTCTAAAAAATTTAAATTTAAATATAAATATAAATTTAAAATATTATTTATGTAATTTATAAAGAAAGAAAGACTATTATATTTACATTTTTTTAATATTATAATAAATACAAAGTGAAAAGATATTTTTTATATGTAATATATATATATAATATTAAAATAAAATTAATTTTTCTTTATGAATTTATTATATCTTATTTATTAAAGTTATATTTATAACTCATTTTTTCTTTTTTCCTTTTCTTTTCTTTTTTTTTAATTTTGAAGCCTTCTCTAATTTAGCAATGTCTTTTAATTTTAATCTTTCCAATATCTCTAGTTCTCTATCCCATTTACTTTACATTTCTTCTTTTTTAGTTTCTATACGGGTATTTAAATTCATTTACAATAGTTATCTAAAATTAAAATTAATATAAGTAATTAAATTATAAAATTTGTAAATATTTTTAATTTTTTTTTAATACTTTGACTATTTCTAAATCTACAAATCCTTAGAAATATTTAATTCGTTCCACATTTTTTTTCTTTCAATAAATTCTTTATATCTCTCATCATCATATGCTCTTTTATTTCTTCTTAAATATTCTTATATATTTCTGACTTGTTAAATATTTAAATCTTTATTTTAATCTACATCAACCATAATTAAAGTTGTATTTTTTTCTAAAAGTCTTTCTAAAGCATCTCCACACTCTGCATTTAAATTATTATTTGTCAAGTTTAAACTTAATAATGTATTATTTTATTCGAGAGCCCTGCATAATTCAATAAAACTCTAAGTATCTCTAAATAAAAATTATTATAAATTAAAATAATATTCTCATTATTTTAAAATGTAACTTATTTATGTTTTTATCAATATAATTTTTTTTTTCAATTTTTTACCTTCCATTATTTGTTACATTATTATTTTCTATATCCACTGACCTTATAGTCTAATTTTCTCTTAATAATTCAGCTAAAGATTTGCATGAATTAGGCCCCAATTAGTTTCCTTCCATTTCCAATCTTTCCAAAACAAAATTTTTCATCATATTTTAAATAATGATTGCACCATTATCATCGTCTATATTTTTTCTTTACAAAACAAGTCCTCTCAAACTCTAATTACTTTCAACTGCTTTTGATAAAATTCTAATCTATATATATTTAAAAGTAAAATTTGATACAATAAAAATTTTATAAAAAAGTTGGAAATATTAAAAAAATATATTTTAATTTTGAATTACTTAAGCTGATCTTAAATCCAAACCTGATATAGTATAATCTAATGAAGTATCATTTTTTTTTAAATCATTAATCATATTTCCAAATTTCCCTTTTAAAGTATTAATTTATTCTAATTCCTCTTTTCTTCTTATTTCCTCTTATCTTTATTATTCTTCTCTTAATTTCCTTTCCCTTTCTCTTTCTTCTTGCTTTCTTTTATTCTTAAAAAATAAAAGAAAATTCTTTATTATTTATTGTTTATTACTTATATATAAATACAAATAATGAAAAAAATATTTTCATAACTAAAACTAAATTATCTAATCATTTTAATTTTTTGCTCAACTATCTTCATATTCAATAAATTAAAAAATATTTTTTAAAAAAAATAAATGAATAAGCCCAATAATCATATATGTTTGATACGATAAAATATAATAAAAGTTATAATATAATATGCTATATATAAAATTAGTATAACATTTTTTTTTTACAATTAATTCTTAATCAGCTTTTTGCTACTAATCCTTTTTTTTTTACTCTCTTAATTACTCTTCTCTTTTTTATTCAGCCATTCTATTTTATAGAGTGGTCTAATTGTTTGGAAGAATAGTTCTTACTAATGATTTATATTTGAATTGATAATCGAATTGTTCCATTTTTTAACTTAAGATCCAAAAAAAACGATGTTTATATTTTATTTTATACTTATTATTAAATGTGTATTTATTTCTATATAAAATTTTTCTTCTTTTTTTTTTTATGTATTGCTTTAGTTTTTTAGTTTAGGTAAGCGAAAATATTTTATATTTAATTTGAATTTTATTTTTTTAGAATTTGTTTTTAATCCTTTTATTTTTTATTTTTAATAATTTATTATATTTTATTAATATATTTGTTTGTTTTATTTTTTGTGTGTGTTTTTTGAAAGAGTAAAAAAATTAAAAATTTTTATATTCTTTTTATTTATTTATTTTCTTAGTCTATTTATATTGATTTGCTACATTTAGATATTAAATTTATTATGTTTGAATAATATTCCTTTCTTTAAATAGTTCATAAAATAATTTTATAAGTTAATTTCTTTTATAACAAAGAGAATAAGTATTAGGTAAAAATTATGGAAATATTAATAATTCAAAGAAAAAAATGTGTATTTTAACTTATTAAATTCCTTTATAAATTTAATTAGTATTTGTGTAAAAATATTTATTTACTTAAAATTATTTAAGAATCATCAATTTTATAAGCATTTATATTTAGTGGTAACAAATCAACGGATAGTAACTTAGTATTTTAATTTTTAATTATCATTTAAAATAAAAAAATAGGCAAATCACACTTATTTTAATAAAAAAGAAAAACAAAAAGCATCAAACCTCTTTAAAATATAATACATTTGATAAAATTATAAATAAAACTAAATTTAAATAGCATTATGTTTTCTCAAAATAATATACTATTTGGAAAGTAAAGAATAAGGTCAAAAAGTTATAACAAAATATAAAATATAGGTGCATAAAAATTTAATAATACACTCAATAGTTTAAGTTAATCATTTACTCATATTTCAACTCCTAGTAGCAATAACCCATTATTTAAGTCAAATTACAAAAAGTAATAGAAAATAGAGAATAAATAATACCAAACATATTCTTAAACATTAAATTATTTTGACTTATAAAACCAAAAACCTAATCATATCTAAAAAAATCTTGAAAATTCCAGTTAGTTTATATGTGAAAATAACTATGCAAAAGAAAAAAATAAAACTAAATAAATTAAATGTAAGAAACATAGCATAAATATTAATGAAGATATGTTAAATATAAATGAAAAAGAAAACATAAATAATTCTAATTACATTTCTAAAATAAACAAGTAAAATAAACAGAATTATGATGTAAAATTGAAATAAATTAGCCAAACCCAAAGTTATTCAAATAAAAATAATTATTAGAAATAAAATTAAAGCTAAAAATAGGATTTATTATCGCAAAAATAAAATAATTTATCAAAATCTTAAATATTTTAGGATTCTTACTAAAATAATTAAAAAAATAAATCTATTATTGATTAAAATTATAATTTAAAAAATAGAAGTTTTAGTTTTTGTGAATAAAATTAACAAAATAATAATTAAAAATCCAGTTTTTTTTTGTAATAGTCTGGTTTTAACACCACAAAAAGTTAAAAAGTCATTAGTAAATCCATTGATATAAGTGGGATTTTAGAATAAAAATAAAATTTTATATAAAATTTAGATTAAAAAACTAAGCATGAATAATTATAAAATGAAAATTTTATTGAATTAAAAAAATAGCAATATTTAGACTAAATTTCTGTTAATTTTCAACAGCAATAATTTAATCCATAAAATGCCTCGAACTCCATAAATGATATATAAAAATATTTTCACATACCAAATAAATTAACATAGATAAAGAGCAAAAGCAATTTAAACGAGTACTAATATAAAATAATTATATAGAAAATAATAATAATATTTTAATATTTTTATTTATTTTAAGATACATACTTATTTCTTTTTAATTTTTTATTTTTAAAAGGATTTAAAATCAAATAGACTAAATTACTCCCAACAATAATTTAGCTCCAACTACCAAGAGAAATAATTAATAAAAATGTACAACATTTTTATAAAAGAATATTTCTGCAAATCCATTAAAAAATAGCAATATTATAAATGATCCCTTATTTTAAAAGAAATACGAAAATTAATGCAAAAATTTATAAAAAAAGAACTCCGAATAAAATTTATTTAAAAATTATTCATAAAAGTAAATTTTATTATAGAAAAAATAATAAGAATATTAATAAGAAGATAACACAAATATAATAATAAAAAGTAATTAATACGACGATAATTTTACCAATAATATTTATGATTAATAGGTGAAATAAATATTGTAATAATAAAAAGATAAATATATTTAAGAAATAGATAGTCTCTAATAAAAATTATAAGATTAAAAATAATAAATTCATTAATAGTAAAAAAAAGAAGCTAATTTAAGATTAGAATTATCTAAATTTAAATAATCTAATTCTTAGTATTTAAAAACAATTGAAAAATTAGAAAAAAACTTATAATTGTAAGAACAATAACAAGAAAAAGACAGAAATTATATTTTAAAACTAGATCAAGAATTAAGCATAAGTTAGTAAAAATTACAAACCTAACTTAAAAATGGTAAATATTATGATTATGTATATATTTATATATTATCTAAATAATACAATTTTTTTAAAATTTTTTATATAAATAAAGAAGTATTAAGCAGAAAATAAACAGGAAATTCTTTTTAATTGGAAAATTAAATATAGGAATTGTAAAGTAAAATTAATCAATTAGAAAATGAAAATTAGGAACTAAAAATATTTATATAAGAGTAATTGACTTTACAATAGTAATAGGTAGAATAACTAACAAGGTAATAAGAATAATAGGAAAAATTGAACCTTTATAATAGTTAAAAAATAAAGACTTAATAACTCTAATTATCTTAGTAATTTTTGACCACTGGAGTGTAAAATTTCAATACAATTTTAACTGTTTCAGATCAAAATTGCTCTCCAAAAAATTAAAATTTTAATTAAACTATGGATTTAATTAATAATAAGGAAATTTAAAACTATTCTTATTTTAAATAAAATTAAAACTATTAAAATTATACTAATATACAATAAATAAACCCTTTAAATTATGATTTATAAGAAAATTTTTAGATAAATAGAAATTAAGAAGATTCATAGCCTAATCATTAGATATCAAATGATAATTCTTAATAATTTGATTTGGATTTTACAAATTAAAAATCCCAAACGATAACTTTAAGGTAACTTTAAGAAAAATTTGATGAATAAGAAAATCAAATAACCAATTTAAAATACTCTTAAGAATAAAACAACATAAATTTATTTAATTAAACTGTGAAAAACATAAAAAATATGAATTAATATACAAATAATGTAGATAATATTGAAAATATTCAAGATTTAAATAAAAATTCTGATAATAAATAAACTAAATAATAAGATATGTAAAATTTATTTAATTAATAAAAAGACGAGTAGTTTGAAAATCAAAATTTTTCACAATTTGAGAGTATTAATAATGAATAATTATACAATTACTTTAAACAACTGCCTTAAGAAGAGTAAAGCTTTTATATTTAATAATTAAATGACTTTTATACAAATTAAAAAAATAAAAATGGAAAAAAAATTGATGATAGCAATATTTAAGAATAAAAAACACCAAAATAAAATGTAAACTAATACAAAAATCTTTAGTAAAATTCTAAAAATTAATTAACATTAACAAAACCTCCTATACACCCAGACCAGTAATATAAATTTTAAAACAGCATTAATAATAACAATAATAGTAATTATGTGAGTTAAAATAGCAACAGTTCTTAAAATAATTAAGAAAATTAAAATAATTAAAACAACTTTTTAAAAAATAATGATAATAATATAAATAATAAGTATTATAATTCTGATAATAATAATATAAATAATAATAATACTTTATTTACTGAATAAGATGATACATTTTTAGAATGTTCACTGATGAACAATACTTAACTAAATTTATATTAAAAAAAATAATAGTATTTAGATGAATAATAGTAATAAAGCTAAGGAGATAATTAACAATCAATTAGCCAAAATAGTTATTTAAAATAAAACTAAAACCCATTTTATAACAACACTGATATAAGCTAAAATTTGAGTAATGTGGAAATTAACTCTTAATCTTAGACATAAAGAAGTAATTTTTGTTATCAAAATTTTTAATAATATAAAATTTTAAAAAACTTTATTTTAAAGGTGAATAATAAATTATTACTGATAAAAGCTTTATTTCACAAAAGTCCAAAAGATCAGGTAATATCATTATTTTTTATTAAAAAGCATTTTTTATCATCAAATATTTTTTTTTTTTTTAAAATTTAAATTAATTTCTATAAAAGTTAAATGTCGGGAAAAAGTACAGTACTTAAATGTGAAGCCCTAAAAATAATTAGATTCTAAAAATTTATCTACCACTGATAGAACTATAATAAATAAAGATCATAAAGATTAGGATTCCAAAAAAAATTTTATCTATCAAGAGTAACATTCAAAAAAGTGTAATTTTATTATTTATTTAATATAAAATTTCAATTTTATAATATATTTTGGTCTTATATAAACTTATTATGAAATAATTTGAAATTCGGATAATTTTTTATTCAACTATTTTACAAATCGATTTAAATTGACCCAAATTATTATATTTTTTATTGAAGTTTTAAGAAGAAAAATTATCGAAAAATCTAAAAATATTTGATAATTTTTTTTAAAATTTAAATCATAATAATAAATTAAAATAAAATTGAACAACCTAATATAAATTTAAAGATATTGTTTATTTTATCTTTATCTTATTAAAAATAGTAAATGAAGAAGGAATTAATAATTAGTTATACTAAGAAAAGGAAAATATTTAAGATGATAATAATAATAACTACAATTTTTCTGTAAAATAATAATAATACAAAGAATAAAATTTAATTGAGGAATTAGACATATTATAAAACAGTTCTTTAAAATCTGAAAATGAAGAAAATTAGGATTTTAATAGCACAATTTTTTCATAGTTAATGAAGAATAATGAAGTATATATAAATATATTTAAAAATTATTTTTAAATTAATGTAAATTATAATAAATTACATAAATAAATATAGGTTGATTTAGATACTATTTAAGAACTTTTAAAAGAGGAAGGAATAGAAAATATAGATAACTTGAGTGAATAAGAAGCAGCAAGTATTTTAAATAAACTTTACTCAAAGTATAATAACTTATAAATTGCTTAACCCTGAATAGTGTATAAATTTAAATTAAAAATATATATTATTTATTTTAGCATGTATAATATAAAAAAAAAAAAGTTAAAATAATTGTATATATTAGTATTATTTTTAAAAATTATATATAAACATTCAAAAAAACATTTAGCAAACTTAATTATTTGAATATTATAAAATAAGAAAATTACTAGGTTTTATATTAAATGATTTGGAATATAATGGCATATTAATTTTAATAATTATCTTAATTAATAGCTAAAAAAAGGTTATATAATTTAATAAATTGATTTTCTTGTTATATTTAATATTTTATTATAAAAAAATATAATAAATAAAAAATACATAAAAAAAAATATAATTGAAAAATAAACAAAGAAAAACCATCAATTAATTATCTCAAAGTATATACTATTAGTAGCTATAACTAAAATAATTTATTTTATTATTTATGAATCAAATCAATATTGAAGGAATTGATAATGATGTAAAAATATACTATATAACATAACAAATTTATCATTAATGTCAATTTACTAGAAAATAAAACCAAATTTTATCATCATATTTTATTCCTTCATAACCATATAAAGGATTAAATTCTGTCAAAAAAAAATAAATAATAAATTTTTAATTAAATTTATAGGATCAATAATCGTTTTAAAAAATTCAAGATTAAGATTACACTGAATTAGAATTTAAGCCATAAACGTTAGAAAATAACCATAGTAAAGAAAAAAATTCACATAAAGATTTTTAAATGTAAAAAACGTTAATAAAATATATTGGTTCTTTCATTTTTTATTATAAATTATAAAAAAAATAATAAATGCTTTGAATAATTTAAATATATTGTGAAATTAAATAAATTTTTAAGATTGATTTCCTAAAAATATAAGCTTTTATTTATTTGCTTGTTAGTTTCATTAAGTTATTTTAATTCAGAAAAATTTTATTAATAATTTATTAAATAAAAAATAATCTAATTTTTTTAAAAATTATAAATATTTTTAAATTTTTAATTTTTTTATCAAAGTAAAAGAAATTAAAAAAAAATTTACCACAGTTCAAATGCCACACCTCAAAACTAAAATCCATATAATTAATAAATAAAGTCACAATTACTTTTGTTGAATAATGGTTAAAACTTATAGTAAAATAATAATTCTAAAATTCTTTTAGGATAAAATTAAGATGGAACACTAACAAGATATATACCTAATAGGTAAATATAATAATTATATTATTTAAAACTAAAATAAATATTAAATTAAATTAAATAAAATTTTATTTTTAGTTTGAAATCCCTTTAATTAAATAAAGAATCAGATTTTTTTAAGCATAATATATAAATATTTGAAAAAGTAAAATAATAAATGAGTATATATATATAAGAATGTATTATTTGATATTTTTTATAATATAATTAATACAATAATATTGTTAAAATTTAATAATTATTAGGAAAAGTTATTTGATAATTTATAAAAAGCTAAAGTAACTATAAATAGTTTATCCGAAGAAAATTATAAATTAAAGGCAATAATTTAAAAATCAGATAGAGAAAATAGAAAAATTATAGACGATTTGTCAGCTCTGGTCCCCGGGGCCAAAGGTATACCGAGTAATAAACCTATATTTGAAGTAAAAATTAAATAATTATAAATCGAAAAACTTTTTATATATATATATTATTTATTTTATAATTAGTCTAGTTTAACTGTTTCTTTAAGGAGGCAAATTAGAGAATTATAAACCGAAAAATAAAAGATTAATGCATAATTAGAAAAATTAAAAAGAAGCGTTAAAGTTACAAAATTGCAAGAAATAGAGGTTTGATACATTTATACTTAATTAATATTTTTAAAAATTTATTATTTTTTTAAATAAAGATAGAAAATCAAGAACTACAAATTGAAATCACTAGATTAAAAGAAAATTTAGAAGTTCAAACTGAAAAAAATAAGTAATTGTACCAATAAAAAGAAAATCAGCCAAAAAGAATGCAGTAGCTAGAAAATTAGTAAATTTTCGGACAAAAAGAAATCGATGAGTTGAGATAGGATAATATTTAAATGGCAAATTTATTACGAAATAAAGATAAAATAGTATTTAATTTAGAGCAAGAAAATTCCAATTATAAAAAATAGAATAACAGCTAATAAAACCATTTGAATCAACTTAAAATAATTTTAAAAGATCGGGAAACCGAAATTGGAAAATTAAAATAAGAAATTATAAAAATTAAAAACAATAGAAATTATTAGTCTGCTTCTTAAAGTAATTTCTTTTAAAGAACTAATTCTCCCTTTTTAGCAAATAAAGAACAAACAAGAGTAAAAACTTCTTAATAAGATATAAGAATAAGACAGTAATTTAAATAAATTAAGTTAATTTATTTCATTTCATTTAATTTAATTTTGTGGTTTCACTTATTATAAATAATAAATAAATGTTTTTGAAATACAATTTAATTAAATAAATATAAGTTATTTTTTAATTTATTCTTTATAATATTTGTAAAAGCCAAAAAAAATAACTGTCGAATCATTAAAATCAAAGATAAAACTTATCAACTGGTAAATAAAATAGAAATTTAAATTCAAAAAGCAGAGGAAATTAAAGAGAAAGATAAGCAAGGGTAACTTAGTAAGATCTAAACACAGTAGTTAAAGAATTAAGAGCCTAATTTTTCAACTAAAAAACTCCTTTTTCCAAAATAGAAGATGTATTATTATATTATTATAATAATATTATTTTCAATATATATTATATTAATATTATATATTTATTTAATAAAAATAATAAAAATAGCTAATAATTCCCGATAAATTAGAAGAAAAAGAAGAAGTTTCTATACGAGAACTAAAAAATGTGTTATAAGAGTAAATTTTTTTAAAATTAATATAATTTTTTAAAATCTTTAAATTACTTCATTTTTTATATATTTTTTTATCATTTTCATTATTTTTTTAGAGAGCCTTTTAATATAAAATCTGGATTTAAAATAGATCAATTAGCTAGATATTTAGTAGAAGATTAGAGTAACCCCTTTGTTAATTACAGTCCTAATAATACTGCTTCTGTAAATTAAATAAGACACAAATTTTGTGATTTAATTTAGGATTATGAAATAATTTAAGAAAAAGATGAGTTTTAAAAAATTAAAGATCAATTATTTGACGTAACATATTTTATTTTTTCAAATGATTTAAAATTTTACTTATTTTTATAATAAATATAATTAAAATTAGATTTTAAGTTCTCAATGTATTACTCTAAAAAGAAGTTTAGAATAACTTTCAAAGGATAAGGTATAAGCTACTTGTTAATAGATAGACAATGCTTTAAATAAATAATCTATAAAATTCGATTAGGATTAAGAAATAATTTTCTGGTAAATTTTGTATAATGAAAATAATGAGTAATTAGATTTGGTTCCTATTGGTTTGATATTTTAAAGTTTTAATTTGGATGATATATTGAAATAAGGATAAAAAAATAGTGAATAAAATAATTTTAAAAATAAAGTTCATAAGAGGCCCAATGTAGACCCAATAACAAAATAAAAATAAATTTTACAAAAGCAAAAGGAAAGACAATAAAGAGAATAAGAAATAAATTAGTAAAAATAAAAATCATAAGAAAGCAAACAAAATGACGTATAGCTTGAGTAAAAAATAAGCTAAGATTTGATTAAATAGAAATAAGTTGAAAAATAAAATGAAGAGGAAAAAAATAAATAAATTTAACAATAATAATATGAAGAAAACGAAAAAGCATAATTATAATAAAAACAAATTTTAGAGGAAAGAGAAAGAGAAGAATAAATACAAATACAAAGGGATATAGAACAAAAAGAAAAATTGTAATTTTTTAATTATAAATAATATTAATTCTAATTAATAAAAAAATTAGTAATATTTATTTTATATATAATATAATTCTATATTATTTTCTTAGAAGACTATAGTAAGTGGAGAAAGAAGAAGAAATTTTGAGATAAAAAGAATTTGAAAATTAGGAACAATAGAGAAAATAAGCAGAAATATTAGAAAGAGAGAAGTAAGAAAGAGAAAAACAAGAAAAGGAAAAACAAGAAGAAATAATAAAAATTTAAAAGTAATAAAAGTAATAATAACAGTAATAAGAAGAAGATGCAAAGAAAAAATAATAATAATTATAAAAATAGATAGAAGAGGAAAAAGAATAGTAGAAAATACTTAAAGAAAATGAATAAAAATTAGAATTTGAAGCAAAGGAAAAAGAAATGTAAAATTAAGAAAATTAAATAAAATTGGAATAATAACAGTAAATTAAATAAAATTAAGAATATTAAGAAAATCAAGAAAATAAATAAAACGATGACAATTCCATTAAATAAAAATAAGTGCAATAATAAAATGATAGTAATTTAAATAATTCATAAGTGCAAGAAAATGAAAATGAACAGTATAATTTTGAAGAAGAAGAAGAAGAAGAAAATGAAGACAAGCTTATTTAAAATAAGTAAAAGTAAACATAAAATATGTAAATAGAATAAGAATATAATTACTAAAGATAAGATAAATAAGTGGATGAAAATAATGATAGTGATTATTCTTAAGATTTGGAATAAAATTAAAATTTATAATAAAATAAAGATTAAAATTAAAATTAAGAATAAATCTAAACTCAAAATATAAATTAAAATTAAGACTAATATGATTAATCCAATGACTTTGAATAAGAATATGAATAAGAGGCATAAAAATAGTCATAAAATTCATATGAAAATTAATTGGAGTAAAATTCAAGTTAAAATTTGGAAAAAAAATAAAATAAAAGTTTATCAAATTAATAGTTAGATGGTGAATATAATTAGGATTAAAATTAGAATTAGGAATAAGATATAGAATATGAAAACAGCTTTTAAGATGAAGAAAAAATAAATCAGTAATTTTATTAGTTTTATCTAATATTTTTATCGATTTTATTATGTTTATTTTTTTAAATTATTTATTTATAAAACAATCATTAATTTTTCAAAATAATTAGATAAAATAACGATATATAAAATGAATAAAACAAAAAGTAAAATTTAAGTGATAAATCTGTAGATGATAGTATTATAAATGAAGAGTAAATGGACTGAATTAAAAATTTATCAATATTTTACGAAATAATAAAATATACTATAAAATAATATATCAACATTTTATATATATATAATATTTTTCAGTATTTAATATGACTTACATTAGATAACTATTATTATATAAAAGAATCTTATTCAGATATAACAGCTTTCCACAAATTTTAATTCTTAAAAAATATTAAAAAATTTACATTCTTATATACAATAAAATTATTTCCTATTTATAGATAAAAGTTTTTGATTAATACCTAATTTTAGTATTAAACTTCTAATTCAGAAACCTTTTCAATAACTTCGAAATATTTTTACGCTTTACTTTCTTTAAATTTATTTATTTCTACATAACCTAATATTAAAGTAATCAAGTCTATTAGAATCTAAATATCTTATAATTCTTCTTCTAACTAAAGTAAATATTATTGATAATTTAAAAATTTTATTTAATTTTCTAATTAAATTTATAAAAATAATACAATTTTAATTTAAGCCTCAGCTTTTTGCATTTGATCTTCTTTCGTACCAGATTTAAAAATTGATTTTAAACTAGTTTTATTTTAAAGCAATTTAGCAATTTCTTATTGCTATTATTTTATTTTATTCTGGGTTTTCTCTTTTAAAAGTTCATATTTTTCTTTTTCTTTAAAAGCTTCTAAAAAAGCGGCAACCTCTTTATGTTCATATTTCACAAAATCATTAAAAATTTCAAACGAATTTATTTCTTTTGTCTGATTTTTCTAAAAAATATATGAATTCCATTGTTTTATAAAAAAAAAAGGATTTTTAAAATAAAATATGTACCAATTCTTATGCTTATTATTTCACAGATCCTTTAGAAAATAGTAAAATTTATTTTTGTTATTCATCTAAAAATTATTCAAAACATCTTTAATTTAAAATAAAAAATAAGACCATCATGATTTTAATTAAATTATTAAAAAATTAAACTGCAAATAATTATAATTTACACTTATTCGTAATTCTATATAAGCTCATTGTTCATTTAATCTATTTTTAAGAAGATATTAATTTTATTCATTTTTTATAATTAAAAAATATAATAATGAATTACTTATTTATTAATTTAATGAAATTTAAGTATCTTTCAAATTATTTGTAAAGTTTCTTAATGACTATTTAATTAAAAAATATTAAAATAATAAATATTATTTTATTTTTTATAGATATTTTTTAAAAATACTTACCTCTAGTTAAGTTTTAGATTATTTTTCTAAATAGTTTTTAAATCCATTTATATTTAAAATTAACTCTGTATTAATTTCTTTTCCAGAAAGATATCTAAATGTATGTTTATATTGTAAAACTATTTAACTTATAGTAATCTTAGGCAACTAATAAAGTTATCCCTCAAAATTATCACTCTTCGATTTAAAAAATATTTTACCTAAATATTAAATATTTTTTATTTAATACTTATTTAAATTTGTGATTATTTTATTTTTACCTTCCTCTCCAAAAAACAGATATTAAATTTCACTTAATTTTTTGCAAAAATATTACAAAAATTATCTTCTATCTTCAATAAAACTATCATCTTTATTTCCCTAATAAAAAACAATAACTGATTTTTAAATACCTAATAAAAAATTTTCTTATTATATTAATTTTATATTAAATATTACAAAAGTTTATTTATCAGGTATAGGGGGCACATAACACCCTGGCCATCTACTTACAAGAGCCTCTCTAATCAAAATATAAATTTTGAAATTTTAATTGAATAGCAATTAATATTTATATTATTTTTTTAAATAATGAATATTATATTATATATTAATTATAATAAGGTATACACTTATATTATTTTTTTTAATCAATATTTATATAAACAAAAAAATATTACCTAAATGCAATAAAATCACTATACCTTCTATATACCTCAAATATTCCTTCAGAGTCTTCTAAAATTACTTTAAATACAGTAAATGTAGTTAAAGTATTTTCCCTCATTTAAGGGTCTTTTACTTCTATATTGTGCTTATATTTTTAAATATATAAAATTTTATTTGGTATTTAAATAGGTGTAAAAAAATTACTAAATATAAACCAATAAATTAAATTATTTGTAAATTTTTTGAAAAATATTTTATTGACTTTCATCTATACAATTGAAAAAATAAAATTATTATAACTATTTAGAATGAATTATATACCACTTTCATATTTTATAAATCTAATACTGCTTGTATTGAATTTTAATTAGATTATAGCTCTTTATTTGTATTTTCCATTTATAGATTATAAAATTATGTAAACCAATTATTTTTTAAAATAATATATTATATTTTATTATTAGAATTAATTTTTAGCTTTTAATATTAAACAATTTCTAAATAAAAATTATTCTTCTTATTTTTATTTATAAAATAAATAATTTTTAAGAATAATATACAACAATAATTAATTAAATATAAATAACACCTTTTTATATTATTATATATAAATTTTTTTTGCTCAAATAAAGTACCAATGATTTTTTTTCATAATATCACTTAATTTTATAATGGATTTTGTTGCTATTACTCCGCAAATTATAAAAATATTTATTCAAGAGTTGATTAGGATAATGAAAAATCGTCTATAATTTTTAAATCTTCTTTTAAATGCTACAAAACCTTAAAAATTTTATAAAAGGAATAATTTTAGAAAGGTATTAAATAATTTAAAATCTGGTGATTTTCTTCAATTTGTTAAATATTCTATATTTCCTGTTTTATTATCTTATCCACTTACTCATTTCTACCGGGCAATTCTTTTATTTTCAAATATATACCTTTTCCATATGTTTATTTTAAATTTTACAGTGTATCAATGCATCTAAATTAACCATTTATCTAAAAAATTAAATTAATGTTAAAATAGAATTATTTTTTAAAATTTATTTAAAATATTATTTATTTAAAAAAAAAATAGTTTTTTATTAAAATTTTTTACTAATATTCCTATTCTTTAACAAAGTGATTCAGCTTCTGGCATTGAATGAGTTGTTAATAAAAATGAAGAATTATTTTCTTAATTAGACTACTGTAATAAATTCCATAAATATCTTTTAGAAATTGGATCCAAACCAGTTGAAGGTTCATCGAAAAATCTGATTATAATATAAAAATAAAGTAAATTAATTAATTATTGATTTTTAATATATATTATACTATTATTATTAAAGTTAAAAAAAATACCCTAATTATGGTGCACCAATCATAGAAATTGCGACACAAAGTCTTCTTTTGTTTCCTCCACTTAAATTATTAGCCATATTATTTTAATTATCTATTAAATCTAGATATTTAATGAAAAACTCTGTTGCATTTTATGCTTCTTAAGGATCCATTCCCTTTTTTATAAATAAAAATATTTATATTGTTATTTGAAGAATATTATAATTATTAACTAATAATAAAAATACTTTTATTCTGGCAAATAACTTAATATGTTCAATGGGAGATAAATTATCCCATAATGAATCTTTTTACGGACATATTCCAATATTATTTGAGAAATGGAAACCCTATTCTATGGGTAAGTGATTTAAATATATTGAACCTCTAGTTCTTGCTAATTTGGCTGTTAATAAATTAAAAGTAGAAGATTTTCCAGCTCCTTTTTTAATATAAAAGTAAAATAGTTAACTAAGTTTTTATAATGGTTTTTTATTAATTTATTATATTTGTAAAAATCAATAGATATGATAATTTTTAAATACCATTTGGACCAAGAAGAGCAAAAATTTCTCCTTTTTTAACTCCAAAATTAATTCCTTTTAGCGCATAAAAATTATTTGGATAAACCTTATGTACATCAATCATTTAAATCTAATCTTCGAAATTGTTTTATATCACTCTTTGCTATTCATTTTATACTGACTAAACTAAATTAGATTAACCTTAATTATCTTAATTGTTTTCTATAAATTGACTATGATAGACATTTTAATTTTATTAATTCTAAAATTAATCTATAACTTTTGAATTATTACATTTTTTAATCTATTTTTATCTGTTATCTAAATACCATACCAATAAAATATAAATTAACGCGTCGAATATAAGCCATAATATGTAAGCATTTTAACTATCAAATAATTTCCATTCCTTCATTTATTACTCTCTCAAATGTTATTATTCGTTTTCTTATTCATATATGTCGTTTTGCTATTAATTCATATTTTACCCTAAATTCATTTATTATAAAAACCTCCTTAAAATTTACCCAGGAGCACTTTTAGGCTATTATATTTCTATATTTTCAAAGTTATTTATCTCACCCTATAAATAATCACTAACATTAACATTATCCTAAAGTTTACCAAAACCTTTATAAAAATTTATGAATAAAATATTTATTTTTTACAAATATTAATATATAAAAGATAATTATTTGTACATTTTTATAACACCATAAATGGAGAAAATAAATTTTAAGCTACTTCAACTATTTATGTTGGGATTTTATATGAAGAAACTGCCCCTTCTATTATATACCAAGCAGTGAAATTTAAAAACATATTGAACAAAGGAAAATATTTAAACGCACTATTACTTTAATTAAACATAAAACTAGATAAATAAGTGTATGTCATCATAGTTACACCAAATATCTTTGGAAAATTAATTTAAATGTTATAACTCTTATTATTTTAAAATTTGTATATACTTTATAAATATTTATCTTAAAAAATTACAGTTATAAGTTTGGTTATGTCCCATAAGTAAGGAATCAAAAATTCGACATCATAGTAATATAATGATAAAACAAAACATATGAACGGTACCAAAAAACATAAATAATCTGCTATAAAGGTACCTAACCAATAGCTTAAGGTTTTTGTTCCCATTACATTCATAATATACTTTACCTATAAAATAAAAGCAAATATAATAATTATAGTTTTAAATTTTTATGAAAACTATATATACATGCAATAAAAAAAATAAATAATAAATTACATCTTTTTCCTTTTCCCATACTGGAGTTAAAATAAATACAGATGAATTTAAACAATACGACTAGAATATATAATTTATTTAATATATAATTAATTTAAGAAATATATAAAATATTTTAATTTCTTTGATTACATATACAATAAAAAATCCAACGATTTAGGAAAATAATCCCATTGTAAATTTGTTTAATTCTTTTAACAATATTTCTACTTCAGCTTGTTTTTTTGATTAAAGTAATTTCTCCAGTTATTCCATTAAAAAATCATACAATTATTTTGTTACAAAAACCCCAAAAATTATAAATAATATTGGTAAAACTAAAAAATTAGATAAATTAAATTTAAAATAAATAAAAATAATAAATATGTAAATTGTATTTATTAATATAAAAATTTTAAGTACTTATCATAATCCATGCTTCCCAATTTCTAATAATTAACCTTATTTATCTCACAAACATAGCATAAGATTACCTCAATATATATGTCTTAGGCTCTAAATATAAATAATTAAAAAAGAATTTAAATATTGCAAAATATATTTAAATATTTATTAATAATGTTTAAGCAATTAATTTACAAAATGTCAAAATATTTCTTTCGTTATAGCTAAAAGGACCATTTCCTATAGATATACTAGAGTCTCCCTCATTTTCGTCATATGATTTTTATTCTATATTTATAAAAGTTTCTTCTAAAGTGTTCATTTCTAAATTAATTGATAAAAAGCCAAACTGTTCTAGCTCTTCAAATACATCTATTTTATTTTTTAATAAAAAAAATGGTAATTATTATAATGTTAATTTGCACATGTGTCAAAAAATGTTTATCTATTTAAAAAATATATCAAAATTTTACGTATAAACTGATCTTAAGATTTAAATGGAAGTGTTATTTTAAGTTAATTTTTTTAGGTTTATGTCTCAACTTGGTTATCAGGTATATATTTATTAACTATTTATATAAACTATTACTTATTTTCCATAAATTGTTAGTCTTAATTATACTTAGGATTCAAGTACAGATGATACCCAACTCCAAAATTTTTCTTTATAAAATCAGAACTTCCAACTATTACACTATCAATAAAATAATTTAAATAATATATAAAATTTATAAAAATTTATTTATTAATTAATATAATACATATATATTATTTAGTTTTTTATAAAGTAATTTAATTTACAGTTTTCCTTTATTCATTATTCCTATTCTATCGGCAAGCGCTTCAGCTTCTTCTAAATGATGAGTAGTTAAAATAATTGTTCTTTATTCTTCTTTAATAGTTTCTAATATATCCCACAATTACCTCCTTGAAATTGAATCCATTCCACCTTAAATAAAAAAAAATAATTAAATAACCATTTTAATTATGTATATATATTTAAAATATAAAATAATAAATTAAATATTTATTTTTTATTTTACTTGTTGGCTCATCTAACAATATAATTTTTGAAGATCCAATTAACGCCATTCCTAAAGACAGTTTTCGTTTATTTCCTCCGGATAAATTTTTTGCTTATTTAGTAAATTCCTGTTAAAGTCCAATTTTGGGGATTAAATTAAATATTTCATCTTCCAATTATTGCCCCTTTTTTCCTTTTAGCTTTCCATAAAATCTTTTTTATTTTATTTTTTAATAAATTTTTATTGATAATATTTTTTTAATTATTATATTTTGATAAATTTCAATAAAAACTACATATGTTTTACCGAAGGTGTTCAACTACAGTCAAGTCATCGTATAAAACGTCTTTTTAACTACATAGTCCTATATTTTATCTAATATTATCATAATTAAAATCCAAATCTCCATGATTAGAAAATTAAATTTAACCTGAATTTTTTTTAATCATTCCCGTTAAAAGATTTATAAATGTTGTTTTCCCTGAACCATTATGGCCTAATAAACTATAAATATAAAATATTTTATACATATTTTATATTATCTTTTTTTATTAAATTATTTTTAATTAATTTACCAAAAAATATTCTTATTGTATAGCTATATAGATAAGCTATTTACCGCATTTATTTCTTTACTTTATGTTTTAAAAACTTTATTTAAATTTTGTATTTTTATTGTTGGCTATAAATTTTTAGAGAAAAAATCATATTTTTCATGATATTTTGCTGAGCTAAAGTCTGAGAATTCATTTTATCTATCCTATATATCTACTTAATTTAAAATTTAATTATTTTATGTTGCTAATTCAATTCCTAAGTTATTTTCCTCTTAAATGCTAAAATTTTGATATGCAGCATTCGTTTAGTTATTCTATCTCCTAACTTTTAAAAAATAAAATGTTAATTATGCATATTTTTTTAAATAGTATATTTACTTCCAAAAAATCGAAAAACAGGGTCTAAAAAGAATAAAGGATGCTTTTAAATCCCATACTCATTTTTAACTACTTAATCACAATATAAATACAAAAAGAAGTAAAAAAAAACGTCAAAAACTAGCATTAATTTGGCATCATCCATATAATTTTTATTAACTGCAATTGATACTATGCTATTTTCATCTTATAAATAAGGCATTAAAGATTAAGCTAAAGCTGGCTAAGGAAATAAAAGTATTAAAATTCCTAAAATTTTAGAACTTTTTGACTGTAAATAATAATATAACAGAACAGCAATTGTTTAAATAAATGAGCCTAATTCTCCTGCCAATTTAGGTGAATTGAAAAAACTAAAAAAATTATAAATAACTTAAATAAAAATATATAAAATTTAGGTAAAAAATTCTTATATCACTATATATTTTATTAATCAATTATTTTTAATATAAATTATTATATTAAAAATATAGACTTTTTTACGTAGTTAAGAAAAAGGTTTAGTGAGTTACTGCCAAAACAAAAGAAAAATATAAGAAACAAAGAGTAATAACAGATATATTAACATCTATATATATAATTGCTCCTATTATAATTGCTGCTACTACAAATGCTTCGAAATATAAGGTTAAAAACCATCCACCTATATATCCATATTATTTACAGCCCATAATCTTCAAATTTAAATAATAAAAAATAAATTTGATTATATATTGTTATATATATTTTTTAATATTTATAAATATTTAATTTTTTAAAATTTCAACTTATTATATTTAATTAAATTAATAATTTGATTTTTAAGTTTTAACACGTTATTAAATAAATTAAATTGAATTTTAAAGCTAATTCTAATGTAATAAAATTTTATACAAAATATAAATATCTTTATATTAACATTTAAATAAAATAATTTTCATATTTTTCTTAATTTATAATTTTAAAATTAATGAAAAATTAATTTTTTTTAATAATTACTTTTTAAGTTTCTTTAAATTTTTCTTTCTTTTCATTCACAAAATTTACTAAAAGTCTTCTAGTAAACCCATTCACAGATGAAGGTAAATACAAAGGTAATATTGTTAAAAAGAAAGAATTAGTAGATTTATTTTCAGTTTCTTTTAATTTATTAATAATTAATACAAAGTTAAAAATAAATAAAAAATAAGTAAAAATTAAATGCAAATTTCTAATAATTAAGCCGTGTTTAATATAATGGAAAAATATATAATTTATATAAATATATTAGTTAATATTTATACGGGATAATACTAAAAATAATGCAGTAACAACTGGGGTTAATAATTAGCCTAAAAGTTATTTTTTGTTTCTAAATTTTATTATGATATTTTTATCCAAAATTGCTAAACTTTACTGCCAAAACATTTGTTTATATAAACCTAATTTATCTAAATCTATAATTATTTTATATATTTTTTATTTTTTATTTTTCTACTTAGATTTTTTTATTTTTTTTAATTAAAAATATTGATAATAAAAAAAGGGTTTTTTTTTATAAACTTTTCGATTCAGATAATAATAATATGTAAACAATTGCAAAAAAAGAAGAAAACGTCAAATTAAAATATAGTCATCACATATTAAAATATATTAGTCCGATACACCATAATTTTTTTAGATTTAACTTAATATTAAATAAGGTTAACTTATTAATATTTATAATTTTTTTATCCTCTTATAAAAATTTATTATATTTGATATAAAAGTTAATTAAAACATTTTTAGTATAAAAATTTCATTTTAAAATTTCTTATTAATTACTACATACTTATTATAAATTATAAAATTTTTATATTAATAATAAAAAAAGTAAAAAGTTTTTAAAATATATATCTCCTTCAAACAGACCTATCTCTACACCTATAAACAGTTATATTTGTTAGTTATTAATTTTCTTTATAAAGAGCCTATATCTTATCTTATAATGGCTTATATTAGTTATTTTATAATTATTAATATAACTATTAAATATCATAGTTTTTTTTATTTAAATTTTATTAATACTAATGTACCTGCTATTATAAACCTTTTATTATTTATTTTTATTACTAAATTTATTATTATAATTGTTGGTTATTGATTTTAATAGTGTTATTTTGTTATATTAGGCATTTATTTTAATTTTAAATTTCCTATTTATTATTTTATATAATTTTGTTTTCTTTCAATATCTAATTATATATTACTTTCTCATTTTCTAAATTTTTACGTTATTTCAAACTCTCATTTTATAAATTTTATAAATCTTCTTTAATGGTTTAGCATTATGTTTTTAATTATTTTTTTTTTTATTTTTTAATTTCTAATTTCTTTTACATTTCTTTACAATATTCATCTTTTTGTTACAAATTTAAATCAAAATCATTTTTAAATTATTATAACTTTCCTTCTATTTGATCTAATTCAGATTGTAATTTATTTATAATTTGGTTTTTATATATTCCTATTTCTTCTTATTTACTTATCTCATCATTTTGTTAATTAAGTAATTCTTCTATTTTTTTTCTATTTTCTTTTTCTATATATAAATTTATCTCACTTTCTTTCAAACTTTTTTGCAGCTATTTTATTTATTCTTGTAAAAAATTCAATTCTTCATTTTTTAAACTGTTAAAATTTATTTAAATTAATTAATATAAATAATAATAAGTAAACAATAATTACTTTTTATTTTAAACAATCAATAATTCATGCTACATCTAAAAGTTTTTTTTTACTATATTAAGTTCAGTTTACAACTAAAATATATATAATTTAAGTTTTAAATTTTAAATAAAAAATTTAAAATCATTTAAAATAATTTAAAATATATCTATATCACCTCTAAATTTTTTTTATTTATACTTTCATTTTCAATTTTATATTATTCATTTAAAATTTTAAGTCCTTAAATTTCTTATAAATATTTATCATTCTACATATTTGGTCTGATAATATTTGATTCGTTAATATCTATTGGCTATTTTTTTTTCATAGAATTTTCACTTTATATATTGATTTTTTTTTTTTTTAAAATACTAATCTTATTATACTTAGAATCTTCATATTCATTATCAGTAGTTTTTTCTTCAGAATCACTCAAAAAATGTTGAGAATTTTAAAATTCTTAAATAGTTGATAATTTTTCCTTTAACTAATTATTACTTTATATATCTTTATTTTTCTATATAATTTCAATTTACTTTTAATTTTTTTAAGAATTATTTTCCTAATTTTATATAATAAATTCTTATTAATTTTTAATATCAGTTTACGAAATATTTTGTGTATTTTTATTTTAACATATTTATTATTCTTTTTAATGATTTATGCCATAATTTTAAAAAGATTTTTTTTTTTATAAAACAGATTTATTAGATTATTATTTCTATTTATTTTGAAAATTATTTGAATCACAAGTTGTTTAAAAATATTAAGTATTATTGAGCTTTTAATTTTCAAAGTTTTATTACGAATTTAATTCTTAATATATATTTTCCTTTTAATTATTGAATTTCATCATTTTTATCTAATAATTTTATTCAGTATTTTGTGTATTTTATTTGCCCAACAATTATTTTATTTCTTTTTCATAGCTATCTAAAATAGAAAATATATGCTAAGGCTCTTAATTTTATTAAATATTAGTTTTCTATTTATTTTCCCTAAATCTAGGTGAACTTTATCCATTAAATTGTCTACTTTATAAAATTTAACTCATAATATATTAATTTATTTTTATTTTTATCTGAAATTTTGAATTTGATAAAAATTAACAATATTTTAATGAATTTTTATTAGAAATTGAACAAATTTTAATAGTATGGTTGTTAATTAATTCTATGCATACAAAAAAATTAATAGATAATAATTGTTTTACAAAATGAAGATTATTAAATATATTTTTAAAATTTAAAAAATAAAAAAAATTTTCAAATCAAAATTTTAAAATAAAAAAATATTTTAAAATTTTTTAATAAATATAAAATTTTACCATTTTTTAAACTAAAATAATAGTGAAACAATATATTTTAATATAAAATAATAATATATTAGTATTAAATATAAATATTTCAATTTTGAAAATTAATTAAAATTAATAAAATTCAAATAATATAAAATACATCGATTATTTTATTAAATTAAAAGATAATTTTAGATAAATAAAGATAGATACTTTCTTTCTTTTTTTAAATTAATGGACCAATATTTAGTTAATCCCACTAAACCCTTTGAACTTAATGAATATCTAGAAGTCCTAACTAATATAGATAATAAGTTAAGAGGCTTTTAAGTTCTTAGAGAATATATTCATAATAATAACTATGGTCCTATATTAATGTAAAAATTATATATGGATTATGATAATCCAGGCAAAGGAATTTTATCTATAGATACTTTTAGACAGGTAAATTTTTTTTGTAAAATCAAAATATAACAATAGCAATAATTTAAATTAAATTATAAAAAAATTTATAAACAAATGAAAGTTAAATTTTATTTTTTTTAAAAATAAAGGCAATGAGAAATTTTTCAACAGATTTATTTTTCTTTTCCAAATTAGATATAGAAGATATAATTTTAGAAGCACCCAAATATAATTAAAAATATATACTATATGAACATTTATATCGAATAATTGAAAAAGGTAGAGAACCAACTACTTGTTTCTCTATGGTTAACTAGTATTGTTAAAAGTAATAATAATATAAATATATAATAAACATAAGTGATAATTTAAATTATAAAATTTTAAAATTATTTAAAATTAAAGACATTTCCATATGGATGAGTCTAAATTAGATGATGCAAAGTTTCATTTAGAAAATTTACAAAAAAATTTCTTTGAATAAAATGACGGCACTAATTTTTATAAACATGATTTAGGTGAATTATAAATAGATATGTTAAGAGATGATTGGCCGGAAGAATAAGCAAAAATAGAAGAAACAGAAGACGTAAATTATATATTAAAAATTTTATATAAATTATATAAATATAAATAATATATATATATAAACATTGAGGATGATACAACAAAAGGCAGATGTTAAAGGTCTTTATATAAGTAGAATTATAAAATATAATTAAATATTTTAGGTCAAACTATATCAATTAAAGTATAATACAAAAAAATAAATTGAGATATTTTATTTTTTTTGAAAAAATTGATCTGATATATCTAAAATATTTTATTATCTAAATAATCTATTTAAAGACTGCATGATATATTTGAAGGTATGCTGAAATCTAAAAATTAAAAATAAATATTATTATATAATGCTATATAATATAAAGAGATTATATAATAAACTATTTAATGTACAATTTATTTAATTATATCGTTAGGAAGAAATTATGAGAAATCCTAATTCAAAGGCTAAAATTTAAGAGGAAAGGAATTTCAGAAAATCTACTTTTTAAAATAATCATTTAATTTTAAAAAACTATCCTATAAAACTTTCTAGAGAAATATTTTAAGTGACTAAAAAGGATTCAAATTACATGTAAGCTTAAATGTCTAATTAAGAAATTGAATAGTGTAATTTAAATATTGAATTTTATTTTTTATTTTTTATATTATATGATAAATTAAAATAATAATTTTTTTAATTCTAGAAATAACACTTGCTCTTAAGAAAAAAACGTAAGATATAAGACAGGAATTTTTATTTTAAGAAGATTTTCAAAAATATTTTTAAACTGATTAATGCAAGTAATTAAAGGAATTAAATTTGACAGAGGATGAAGTTAATCTATTTTATTATTTAATGTGGAAAAATTATAATTTCAAAGTTTTGACACTAAAACATTTTATAGATTTTGTAATAGAATAAAAAGAGTTAACAACTTATGAATTGAATAAAATTACCTAAAATTCTGTAATATAATAATATATATATCTAAATAATAATTAATAAAAATAAACTATTTTAAATTTTTTACGTATAATAAATTTTTCTAAAATTAGGATAAAATTAAAAAAAAGACTGTCTAATATGAAAAAGTACCCAGATTATTTAGAGAATTAGTTAAATATGCATTTTAATTTGGCCCCTCGTTTATGGAATAGTCGCTTAGGCCATTAGAGGAGGCCTCTGAAGAAAGAAAAAATCTTTTTGAACTTTCTAATTTAAGACATTATTTTAACTCCTAAAATATTCATTATGAAGACAAAGAAATAAATGACCTAAAATTATTTTTATCTTAAGAAGGAGTCGTAACAGTTGATCCTAGTGTGCCAAGAATTTAAAGGTATTTATTTATATCATAAAAAAATATATAAATATATTTTTTTAAAAGGAAAAAATTTTTTTTTAAGAAATAGTTTCAATAATTATATATATTAAATATTAGGTAAAACAGTTTAGGCAACTATAATTGTTACATTCATATTTAAAAATTAATGAAACTTATCGAAAAATAAAATGAAGCTATTGCTAATTAAAGAGAAGAAGAAAAACTGATAAAAGCAACTAGTGTAGAATAAGCAAGGCATTTAATATAAGCTAGTCTAATAAGAGGATTAACTGGTAAATTAAAGTTTTTTTAAATAATTTTTAAAAAATTAATTAAGAAAATTCTTATAATAGATAGAATTAAATTTAGACTGAGATCATTTAAAGACGATAATAATATGATTGATGAATTAAAACTAAGATAAGTTATAGCTGACATGTTTCCAGAGCTAAACTAATAAAATTTAGACCTTATTTTTGATAAATTGGAGCATAATACTATTCCATCAAAATATATGACATAAAGAAAAATCTATTTACCAGAATTTATAGGGTTTATGTAATCAGGAATAATATTTGACCCTGATTTTGACGAAAAATCATACAAAAATTTTAAAAATGAAAAATATAATTAGTAATAATAATTTGTATAAAAAAATGAAAATTAAAAATAAATAAAAGATAAATTGGAAAGTTAAACAAATGATTAAAGCGATGATGATGGAGAATCCTAATAAATGCAAAGTTCAACTACTTAAAATCATAGAAAATAAAGTTCGCCTACAAAAAATTAAAATTAATAATAATAATTTATATAATAGTAAAATTAAAAATAAAATTTTTTGAATAACAATTATGATTTTAAAAGACCTGATAATAAAATTAATATTAATAACAAAAATAATTAAGAAAAAGAAAAATTTGTCAATCCAAAATAAGCAGGCTTTGTTACCAAATAGCCAGAAAGAGCTTTTACAACAATAAATTACAATAAAAATGAAATTTATTCTCGTTTTTATCAATAAATTAAAGATACACTTCTTCCTAAAAAGTAATAAAAATTAATTTATAAAAAAATAATTAAAAAATAATATATGAAAATAGGCCACTTATAATTAAACAACCCAATTTTTTACTTTTTATTTGAATTTTATTTGGAATTAAAATTAATTTTTTTATTTAATTATTATTTTAGATTACTTTAGTATTTAACTGAAAAAGATTTACTATAAAAATCTTGTTTAGATCTTAGAAAATTATTTAAAAAAAGAGATTAGGGAGATGGAGTCCTAACTCTATCTGATTTTAGAGAAATATTAGAAGCAACTTTTCATAAAATGAATCTTAATGATATAAATTTTTTAGTTTCTTAAGCTCTGCAAAAATGCGCTGTTGGGGTATATATTATATAATAAATGAAATTAGTTTTTTATTAATTAATTAAATATATATTTATTTTCATTTTTAAGGATATTAAAGATGCCAATTAAATAGCTAAAGATAATCTTGACTACAAATTTGATAAAAATATGGAAAATTAATAAGGTCATATAATAAAGAGAGTTCCAGAAAATAAAAATCCAAGAGATCCAGAAATCAGTTATTCGTGGTTTATTTTGAATGTTTAAAATGAATTAGCTGACATTTTATAAATTACAATGAATAATTGAAACTATGAAATATTGATTTAAAATACTAAAAATGAAATCATATTTTAATAATTATAAATATAAAACTAATTTTACAAAATAATTTATTATGTCTTATTATAATAGTATATATATTTTATAAAATTTTATAATTTTTTCTGTATATAACCTATATATGTATAAAGAAACACATTATGGAAATTTAAAATAAATCTGAAAACTAATAATTTGGTAATAAAATTAAAAATTTTAATTTAAAATATTTTATATAGATTTAATTTTGAAAATCCACATAAAAGGGAGATATAACATTTTAAATTCCTTTTTTACATATTAATTTGTATATATTTTTTACTTCCTTTACAGATTTAATATATAAGCATTTATTTAATTATTCAAATATTAAAAGCATAATAAAAAATTATACCCATTTATCGAATTATTTATTTAGGAATTAATTAATCAAGATAACTAATTAATAAAGAAAAAAGGCTTCTTCTTTATATATATTAATAATTAAATAACAAATAAAAAATAGTATATTAAGAGCAGAGCAAATTCCTTTACAAAAACTAACAAAAGTAAAAACACAAAGCATAAAAAAATAATTTTTTTTTTTAAAGCATAGAAATAAGAAAATTTGAAAAAAAATAAAGAACAATGATTAGAAAAATTTTACAGTCCCAATTTAACACCGCAAAAAGTGTTTTCAAAAATACCCCCAAAAACAGCTTCTGTATTTATGAAGCTTATTTAAATCCTGAAAGACATATTAATACTACTCACAATGTCAATAACGTTTATGAAGATATAGTTTTATTAGGAGATTATTTATTAC
Organism: Pseudocohnilembus persalinus; assembly: GCA_001447515.1. Lineage (NCBI taxonomy): Eukaryota > Ciliophora > Oligohymenophorea > Philasterida > Pseudocohnilembidae > Pseudocohnilembus > Pseudocohnilembus persalinus. Next base: position 121,845 of record LDAU01000220.1, read on the forward strand.
CTGACAGATTAAATGAAAAAACTTTGTCTACTACCTATGTTCCCTAATTATTAGATGTCACTTTCAACCATTTAAATAAATAAGTGGTAAAAAATTAATAAAAAAAAATTACTTAATTTTAAATATACTAATAATAACAAAACATAGACTTAAATATTTTTACAACTTTAAACATGGCTTTTAAAAAGGGATAAATTAAAAATAGAATTATTTGTGTGCAAGATAAAAATTAAAATTCCGGCAAATGTTATGATTAATAAAAAAAAATTAAAAATTTTTTTTAATAAATTACACTCGCTGTGTATATAAATGTACATAATTAAAATAAAGGAATATCGTATTATTACAAAGTTTGCACACATAAAAAAACATATTAATTTTTTCAATTTTGATTTTTAAACATCATAAAACAACACATTTTTTACAAATTTCTAAAGCTTATATACATATATAGTTATTTAATAGCTATGATTTTCATTATATAAAAAACCATGTATGTAGATTGCCATATTATAATATATTATAAGACAATTATTATATTATACTATAATATTTTTAATTAAATTATTTTTTAATATAGAACTCCGACTTATCTTCTTAAAATTATCCTTAATATTACAACTAATTCTGGCACGAATTAGGAATCGATATCGAATCTTAAAAATCTTAAATTTTAGAATAATTAGCCAGATAAGTTTTCATTAAAGACCACAAATTAAGATGGCCCGTTGAATAAAGAAACAGATTGGCCCACACTTAAGAAGTTTACTCTTATATTGATTTGAGCTAATACTATGTCGGTTATTTCTTCGAATCTTACAACACTTTATTATAGTAATAATTAATAATGCATTTATTTAAAAATTAATCAATTTATTATGTATATTATTATATGATAAAAAATTTTTTATTTTGTATAAATTGCTAGTCTTTATATTTTATTTTAAACTTTATTTTTTTATTTATAGAAATAGCATCGAAAGAAGTCACTTATGGTAAGATAAAAATATTAGATAAGAGCCCAGTTTATTAGAAGCTAGCGCCAAAGACCATTCTGAAAAACCCTCTGGAGTTTCCGGAATTTCTAACGATAATGTTGTCAACAGATTTATGAATTTAATTCACAAAAACTGAGTTCACTTTAACGATTTAAAATACAAAAATTAAAATTAAAAATCAAAATAAAATATAAAATTTAAGCAGGATTGATATAAATAATAATAACGATAATAATTTAAATGAATAGTTTAAAAATTGGAATAAAAAATAAATAATTAATACACGATAATTTTGAAAAATGAGTTTTATTGGAAAACATTTTATTTAATGAATACTTTTGAAAATAAGTATTTTTTATTTATTTTTAAATTTTATCATTATAATTATTATAAAAGAATATATAAAATGAAGAAAAGAGAAAAAATTAGAATTTTATAAAATTTTATTTTCAAATGAAATTATTTTTTTATAGCCAATATTACTCACATTTAAATTATCTTTTCATATTAAAAATTAAAATTTATAATTATAGTATAATATTTATACAAAAAATACAAATAATAAAATTTTTTGATTATTAGAAAATAAAATTTTAATTTTTCAAAATACTATCATTTTCCGTAAATAAATAGTAATTATTTATAAAAAAAAATCATAAAAAACAAAATATAAATAAAATAAAGTTTAACTAAATGAATGGCTCATAAAATAATTCTATTAATTCATATTTATTAAAAAATTAAAATTAAAATGTTATATAAAGTATTAAAAATAGCAAAAGTCCTTATTAGTAAAACATTAATAATTGCGATAGAAAATTATATAATTCCGAAATATAATTAACAGATATTCCACTCACTTAATAAAAAAGTAATAATTTTAATAATAAAAGATCTTGTGCTTTTTTTAAATATTATATTTTAAAAATAAATAATATTGATTCATCAAAGTTTTTTTGTATTTTATATAAAGTTTATTCTGATTATGATCGTTAAAATGATGATATAATTATAAAAAACATCAATTTAAATGAATTTCTGAATGATTTTAAAAAGGATTTAAGTTAATAACAATCTTAAATGAAAAAATAAATATATCAAGGTAATTTACCCAAAATTTGGAGGGGTATAGGATTTTTTATAATTTTATAATGGTTCTGTAAAGCATTAAGGAGGTAATTTTAACTACTCTATACATTTATTTATTAATTTAAATACCATAATAAACAAAACAAAAATATTAAACTATTTTTAACTTAAATATATTTTTTTAGATTCAAAGATTAGCTAATATTTATGAAACCTTATGATTTTTTAACGAAATAATAATTTGACATTATAGGAGATAAAGCATTTAATTATAATAAAAATTACACATAAAATACCGACTTTTTTACATAATTATTAAATCAAACTTACAGTGAAGTAGGAAATAAAGGTTTTTGCAATAAATAAATTCAGATTTTCATCAGAAGTAAATTTAAATATATAAAATATTATTTTTATATAATAATAAACATATTTTTAATAATGCATTATATAAATATTTTTTTAGAAATAAAAAAAAGATTTAATTAAATATTGGATTTAGTAAGTACTTGCTTCTTTAGGTTTATTTACTTGTTACCTTTTTAGTATAATGAAAAGATTTTCGCTTTCTGGGAAATAATTTAATGGATTATATTATTGTACGAAATCTTTGCAATACCAATGTATTTGTGCTTTGATATACATAACCAAATTTACTATTAATCACTTCCTATAATTTTTTTATTTTTCGATATTTTATTTCAGCTTTACAGGTAATAATAAATATTTAATTATATAGAAATAACCCTTTTAAGTTAAAAAAATATCTAATAGGGGATTCTATGATAAAGGAGTACTAATAACGGAAAAGTAATGCTGCTTTAAAAATTATTGGAAAACATTTTTTTTTATAGATGTTTTTGGAATAACATTTTTTTTATTTGGAATCTTATTTTCATATAAATTTATGTAATTTCCATTACTCATTATTATTTGGCAAAGATTTTTAAAATATTCTAGTAATATTAATGAATAATTCTATATTTAATCATATTTTTCGAGTGAAATTATGGCATTTTTTACTTTAATTTCTCTAATTATAATATTAGCTCATAACCTGGCTTGTATTTGGGTATTTTATATTATGATACATTTTATACTTTTAATTTAAGCTAAATTTACTAAATTTAATATTTCTATTAATCTGTTTCAATATATTAAAAGTTTTATATTGGTACAGTAAACATGGATGAACCTAATACAATTACCTGGATTACATTTTATAATTTTTAAAATGACTCAATATTTACAAAATATTTTACATCTCTTTATATCGCATTTACAACAATGACAACTATTGGCTATGGTGATTTTACTCCTAAAAATGAGCTTGAAAGAATAATTAACATTATAGTTATGTTAGTTGCTTGTGGAACTTATGTATTTTATTTATATTTTGATAAAAAAAATATTAAAATAAATATTATATAATTATGCATTTTAGGCTTACGTATTTAATTAAATTGGAACACTTCTTAATAATATTTAAGAAAGAAGCAAAGAACACCGAGAAGTTTTGTTGTTAATAAATTCATATATGAAAAATTAAAATGTTCCAGATATACTTTAAAAAAAAGCTAGAGGGTATTTAGATTATATGCAGAAAGAAAAAATTAGGGGAAATAATTTAAATGAAGAAATTTTGAATTATTTATCCGAACCTCTAAAGAAATAAATATAAATTTCAATTAAAATGGATGTTTTAAGATAAATACCTTTTTTTAACAATAAAAAATTTTAGTTTTCATATTAATTTTTAAAATAATTGGCTATGAATGTCAAAGAAATGGAAGTTGACCCATTTGAAATTTTATTTGAAGAAGGATCTGAATCAGAATAAATTATTTATTTTATTTAACATGGTTAAATCCAAATCATAAAAAATTAAAAATAAATAACTGTTTTAAAAGTAATTACATATAATTAAAATATAATTATATGTATTTATAATTTAACTTTACTTAGAAAGGTTCTACATTTGGATAATAGTTCTTTATTTAGTGTGATAAATATTCTCATACTGCTTAAAGTATTGGAGTAACTAGAATAAATTATATATGTATGTATTCTGTTAAAAAATTATTAAATGAATTTTAATATGATAAAGTAATAACAAAATTTGTTAAATTATAATTCCTATTAATGTTAATATTTAAAATGAAATTTTAATTAAGGAAATATATTAAAGACTTATTGAAGAGGTAATAATGAATAAGTAAAATTAGGAAATTGGATCAAAGTGTTTTATATGCAATAGAAGTGGCCATTTAATACAAGATTGTATATTAACTACATTCAAGTACTTAAATAATAAATTAATTGATTTTTTTAATTATATAAAAATATTATAAGGATATTTTTATATATATAATAAGGCCCCAAATATTAGATATTTTGTACAAATAAAATTACTAAGAACTTATAAATAAAAATTAAAATTAGTAAAAATAAAGAAGGTTTTTTATAAGAAATTAGTATAAAAGATCGAAATAAGTTAATCAAAAATCTATGTTTGAATAACATAAACTATAAAAAGAAGTTAAATATTGTTATTTAAATAAAAACATAGGCAATGGAAATAAAAATGATGAAATAGATTGCTAGTAAATACTCAATAATTAAGATAGTAATAACCATATTGACAAAACATAATTCCATTAAAGTTATAATTTAGATACGAAACATAAAAATTTATTTTAAATAAATACTAATTAAAATTAATAAAACAAATATAATAACTAAAATAATTAATTATTCACTAATTTTAACTTTTATAATAAAAATAATCCACAAAAATAAAGCAATTTATCTTACAATTATTAAGAAAATTATGAATTATTTAATAAATTAACAAGATAATCATAAGGTAAATAAAGCTAATTTAAATAATAATAATAAAAAGGAATAAATTAAAACTATTTTATTTGTTATGATAACACATATTTAAAAGGATTTTCAGAGGAAAAGTAATTTATTTACGATAAATAATTTTAAAAAGATTTAAAAGAAAATATAAATATTAGTTTTTATCAATTTTAATAAATTGATTAAATTTTCAACTTTAAATATTATAGAAAAAAAGATAATTTTATAGAAATTATAAAAAATAATAACTTTAAGCATAATTATTACAAACGAAATATTAATTAAACAAATTTGAATTTTATTTAAATATGTAAAAGATTAAAATTATTTAATTGATAAAAAATTTTGCTCAAAATAATGAGACTTCTATGAAAAAATATACATTTTTAGCGATATAAATTACAGTTTTTTGGTAAATATAAAATATTTAATATAGTTAAATATATACACCTATTTCTTTGATATATAACAGTTTAATTTTAAAAAAGTATATCATATAGTGTATTAACCTTATATAGGTTAAGCAAGATTTTACTACTCATTAATTTATGATTAATTATTTTTCTACATCAAAGAAACTCTATTTCTTATCTATTTATTATGATATATATTATATATAATGCAGAAGAAGAGCCATGCCACTACAATACATCCTATGATTATAAATAACATTTTTTAACTATTAATAATTCCAGATTAAGGTTTTTCTATATAAATAATTAAAATTTATGAATTTAAATATATAGATTTAATTAAATTAATGAATTCTGTAATAATATAACTTGTGTACACTTACGAAAATTCATATATTTTACCTTTACAATAAACTAATAAACAATTTGAACCATAGCAGAATGTGTCATCTGAAATATCACAAGAATCACTATCTTAATTCTTTTAAAATTTATTATTAAAAATTAAATACAAATTTTTATATTATAATAATCTATATAAAAATTTTAGTTAAATTAAAAATATGTTACGATTTTTAATTATTTATAACTTTTAAAAATTAATTATATATATATATTACCTAACAATCATAATTATAATATAAATTAGTATTGACATAACTATATTCATAAGATGGGCAACTTCCATAACTAGAGTAATCATAATCCTCTCCAATTTAATCACAAATTATATCGCCAGTATATTCATTTAAATAATGATATTTATACATATTTTCGTCATCATCATATTCTGAACGATATTCTGTGCTATCTTTGCAAATAAAATGCCAATCATTTAATGTATAAACTATAACATAATATGTATCTTCTGCATATTCGTATTCTAATACTATTTTTATAAATATTATTTTAATTAAGCTTTAGATAAATTTATATTATTAATATAGGAGCACTTATATATTATCAAATAAAATTATAAAATCTTAAATGCTTTATAAGATTTATAGATAAATAAATTATTTTATTAATATAAAAAAATACGTTTTAAATCCCCCTCTGATCCGTCTTCTTACTACAAAGAATACTAAATGAATAATATAAATACGGTAAAAATGATATGCATTAACATTTTAATATTATTATTTTTTTTATTTTTAAAAATTCTAATTATTTATACAATTAAATTATAATTAGTTAGTTTTTTTATTAAATTATTTTAACACTTTAATTCGATAGAATTATAATATAATTTTAATTATCATAAATAAAAATACTAATTATAGGATAAATAATTTTAAAAATTAATTAATTTAAGATTTTTGCAATTAGAAAATAAATTTTATTTTGATTCCGTAAAAAATATAATTTTATTAAATTAAAGGATTTTTATTTGAATTTTATAAGAAAAATTTAAATTTATGCACCAATTACTAAACTTAAACTATTTATTTATAAAATAATTAAAATAATTTTAATATGTATACAACTCTATACTTTAAATATTATTCATATTTCACTTTAATAATGTACTATTTCAGGAAATTCTTTATAATAGAGTTTTTGAAATCCAAATTTTTCATAAAACTTCATTGCTTAAGGTGAATCAAAATTATCTGTTCTAAATTCCATTTTCTTAACATTCATTGATTTTAATAAATGTAAAAATTTTGTCATTATTTGTCCACCTAATCTTTTATTTTAAAATTCGGGCAGAATCCCAAAAAAATCTAGAAATACTTGTTATTATGCTTCATCCTAAAATTTATACTATACTATACCTTTTATTTTTTATAAAAATTAAAATTTTTATTTTAATTATTATATAATTAATAAAAAATTATACCCAAGATTTTTTCATCATATTTTACTAAAATAATTTAATTTTATTTTGTTAAATAATCCATATGTTCCTAATGGGTATCAAAAAACTAACAGCAACCCCAGCCAAAATTTAAATTAAAATATTAAAAAATGTTTAAAATTTTATTAGAAGTTTCTTTGATTTATTCTTCACTCAAATTTTCTTATTCTATTTTTTCGAATGATAATTTGGAATTTATTTAATTTAAATCGAAATTCTTTTCCTAAATATTGTCCATACCCATATAATGAGCTTTTACCCATCTTTTTTTAGTATATCTTTTATCACTTATATAAGTTTCTTATAATTTATCAAACTCTTCCATTTATAATTAATTATGAATATTTATTACTAAATTTATATTTAATTTTATTTTTTTAACAAAATTTCTAAAAATAAGATTATCTTTTTTTTTTAATAAATAATTTGATTAATCAAATAACATAAATTTAAAATTATAATTTTTTAAAAAATTCAACACTTTTTAAGCTAATAATAAAAATATTTATATAAATATTATTAGTATTAAAGCAAAGTCATAATATTAGTATAACTTATTATTTTATAAAATTAAGAAATATATATATCGTGTTTATAATTTATTTTTCATCAATACCTATATTTTTTTTTATAAAAATATTTATATTTTAAACTATTTTTAATTATTGAGAAATTTTAATTTTATTAAAATCACGGGTGACGAGTGCTCGGTTTATGGGGGGAGGTACCCTGGTTTTAGCATGAAATAATAAATCCACCTTGGAATATTCCAAGGTGGAAAATAATATTGTTTTAACAAAAATTTTATTAGTAAAATACTAGTATATATTTATATATGCAGAATTTTAATATAAAAAACAACCGTAAAAATGGTAAAAATAGTTAAAAATGAAGATAATTATTATTATCACCTGTAAAAATACTTTTATTAAAAATTAATATAAAAATAAAGATAAAATTATAATCGCTTAAAAATTTTTAAATTTTTAAATTATTTTTTATTTATATT
>LDAU01000220.1:130135-324310 GCA_001447515.1 Pseudocohnilembus persalinus
TTTTTTGGGGGGGGGGGGGCGCGACACCTATGATTAAAATTTTAAATATTTTTAATTAAATTAATGTCAAAATATTGAATAAATTAATAAAAAAATGATGAGATAATTTTTATATTAGATATATTTGAATAATTTGTATGTCATATTAATTTATAAATCAATATTTATTTTTTTAAATTAATAAAAACCTGCCACAATTGTCAAAAATATTGCCACCTAAATACTTGTACATGATAAATTATATAATTAATTTTTATTTTAATATTATTAATTTTTCATTTTATTTTTTTAAAATTTTGTCATTTTTCTTCTGTTAAGTTTTTTATATTAATTCCAATAAATATAATTTTTATTTGCTATTATTTTCCTAACATATTTAACAAAACCTTATATATATTATAAAAAATCTACAAATTATAATTATATTCACAATTGAATTTAGTATTCTTACTGTCTGAGAAGACTACAGTAGTAATTATGTTCTTTAACTTCGAATTTAGGATTTTTTCCTAAAGTTTCTATTTTATAATATTATGTCAGTATAAAAACTATTTTACGCTAATAAAGAAAAAAATGTATATATAGGTTAAAATGTTTGTATTCTTGATTTTATTTTAAATAAAAAATTCCTTTATAATATGATTTTTATAGCAGTAAATATTGTGAAACTATATATTAATATTAATTTTAGTAAAATTATTTAAGAAATAATATGGAATATTAGTACACGTCTTCACTTTGTGGCCATAAAATAATGGAGGCAATTGATATTCAGAAAGGTTATACCTGAAAAAAAAAAGGTAGAATTAGAAAAATTATTTTTGTTAAAAACATAATTTTTTATTTTTTTTTAAAAGAAAATTTTATGGTTAAATATTTTGAATATAATTTTCTTATGAATTTTCTATGCTTAAATAAATAGCTATTTTTATTCATTTTTTCATAATATTTTTATTATTTTTATTCATTTTTATTCATTTTTAATGTAGATTCTTTAATATTTTATTCAAAATTATTAGCTTTGATAAAAATGATAATATCTATTAAAACATCATATAATTATTTTAAAATTTAATCAAAAAATAAAATTTAAATCTTTAAGTTTTATAATAATTATTTTACTATTAATTATTAATGTGAATGAGGAAACTTGAAAAACATTATTTTTAAATACATTTTTGAATTGGAATTATATAAAATATTATATATAAAATAATTTAAAATATTAATATAACATTGGTATATAAGTTCAAAGTCATATAAGTACTTTTATTTCTAAAATAATATTATCAGTCAAACTATTGCATATAATAAACTTAATTATAGAAAGTTAATTAGCGAAAATTTATTCTAATTATTATTCTAAATTACATAATAAATAAAATAGTAAAATTAGGTAAAAAAAAATACTCTGCAATAAAGAAATAAATTATAAATAATTTGAGCATAAAATCACAAATCACTAAATTATCATAAAAAAAACAATATCTTTAAATTAAGAAAATATTTAAAAATGGAAGGCAGTAAAAAATAATAGAAACAATTTAGATTCAAATCGAAAGAAAATTTAGATTAGTAAAATAAATATATAGAAATTCTAAAAAAACAATCCCAATCACAGTAACAACCATATGCCTAATAATTTTACTAGCTATAACAACAACAATCAGTAGAAAATTAAAGTAAAAAAACATCATCATCTCAAGATTTCGAAATACTTCGAAAATTGGGTCAAGGTTCTTTTGGAAAAGTTTTTAAGGTTAAAAGAATATAAGACTAGTAAATGTATGTGTTAAAATAAATTAGTATAGGACACTTATCACAAGCCTAAAAAAAAAAAACATTATAAGAAGCTCATATTTTAAATAAAATAGAACACGAATATATTGTAACGTAATAAAAAAAGATATATATATATAATTTAATTTTATATTATATATTGTTTTCTAGAAAAACGGTAAATATAATATATTATATTTTATTTTATTTTATTTTTAGTTATTATGATTCGTTTTTGGAATAAGATAAATTGTATATTGTAATGGAATACTGTGATTATGGTGATTTAAGTTCATTTATTAAAAGTTAAATGGGAAGACCAATAGAAGAAGACAAAATTTGGAAAATATTAATATAAGTAATATAAAAATTCAAATAATTATAAAAATTATCTTAATTTAGTTTATATTTTTAAATAATTAAAATATAGATTTTAATTTATAAATATTAAATAAAAAAAAGTCATTTCTAGGATTAGAATAAATCCATAAACTTAACATACTTCATAGAGATATTAAGCCTTAAAATATTTTTTTGAATTCTAATTTGGATATTAGAATTGGAGATTTGGGTGTCGCGAAAACACTTGAAAGTAATTCATAATATGCAACTAGCTAAGTAATACAAGCATTTATTATATTTTATTTTATTGTATAATATCTTATAAAAATAAGTTTATTTTAATTATATATATTTAAGTAAAATTTAATTTCTTTAAGGTTGGCACACCTTATTATATGAGTCCAGAAGTTTGTAAAGAGCAACCTTATAATGAAAAAAGTGATATTTGGAGTTTAGGTACAACTTTTTTAAAAAATAATTAAAAAATTTATTTATTATGTTTAAAATTATAGGTGTAGTTTTGTATGAACTTGCTACATTTAAAAATCCTTTTGAATCAGTCAATTAAACTGGCCTTGCATATAGAATTATGTAAAGTTAATAAAAGCCTATTTCATCAATGTACTCATAGGACTTATAAAGTGTTATCGAGAGCTGCTTAATAAAAAATCACAAAAATAGAATTTCAATTTCGGACATTCTTTAATTACCTGGTAAATATAATCTTTATAATTTTTTTTACTAAATTTCAATAAATATTTATCTATTTTTAATAAAAGCTGTTATCAGAAAAGCCAATTAATTTAAAATAGATTTAAATATAAATAAAAAGGTTAAAACAAACAGTATTAAAAATTAAGTTTATAAAAATCATATCCAAAACACTTATAACTATTAATAATAAAATAACATTTTAAAAACCGAAGATAATGGAGATGATTAATAATAACAAAATCAAAATAGTAGTTCTTAAAAGAAAAATACATTTTTACCATAATTAAATAACTCTAATTAAACCTCTCCTAAATAATCATAGCCAAATTTCTATTTAAATAGATAAAGAAATATAAATGTTCCAGATTAAGACTAAAATTAAAGCTTTAATTCCAAAGTTAAAGTAAATAATAGATATCATTAAATTAGTAATAAAAAAGTTTCTACATCTAAAGATCTAAATGAATTATGTAATAAAATATAAAAAATTTATAAATTAAATATTTTTGAATATATTTTATATAGAAGCAAATGATATGCCCACAACAATGTTTCTTTCATAATAAAATGATGGAATTAGTTATAATAAATAAATAGAAAAAATTTTATTTTAATAAAAAGAAATAGATAAAAAAAGGAATACTTTTTTACAAGTTAAAATTAAATAATCTGATACTGTTGAAAACACTCCTAAATAAAATGGTGGAATACCTTATAGTAAATCACTTAATCCTTTTAAAGTTAGGAAAATACATAAAATAAAGCCAATAAATAGTAATAATAATTATAATAATAATTTTACTAACAACACCAATTAAAATAATTAAAATAGAAGGTATTATATTTTTATTATTTAAATTCAATTTTTAATATATTTCAATTATATTTTTTTTATCTTTCATATTAATTTTAAAAAGATATTCTATCAAAGGGAAAAATAAAACAATAGTTTTAAATAGCGAATCAAATACAGATTCTAATGATAATAGTGTTTCTATTATCAGAGGTAGTTATACAATACATCATTCTATTCAAAAAAAATCAAATTAAAATATGAATTAATTTAGCGATTATTTAACTAGTAAAAAAAGTAGTGATAATTTATAAGTAGAATAAAATTAAATTGTAAATAATTAATAAGGAAATTAAGAAAACTAATAAATTTTAATAATGAAATAAAATAAAGAAATCCAATTATAAAATATAGTTAGATTTACAAGAAATGAAATGGGAAGAATAGATTATTTAAATATTTATAACACGTTTAAAGATAAATTAAAAGTAACATAGAATATATTAAAATTTTGGGTTAAATTTTAATTTATTTTTTTATTTTTTATAAATTTAGTAAGGTAAAAAAAATATTAGCTTAATGGACCAAATTGAACTTGAGGCAATTTTATAGGAAATGTAAGAAAAATATAATTAAAATCCGACAGTGGTTAGCAATATGTTTAAAATAATAACTTTAGAAAATGATTTAGAGTTAATAGATAGACGTATAACCAATAAATTAAAAATCCATTAATAAGGTTAATAACAGAATTAAAATAGTAGTAATAAAAATATATAAAATCCAAATAAAGAATAAATTTTAAAAATGACCAGCAGTACATTTAAAAGACATAGAATTCAAAATCACAAAAAGTGATTTAAATTATTTATTTAATATTATTTCAATTAAAATTTTTATATTAATATTTTATAAATACTAATTTTATATTACTAATATAATAATAATTTAATTAATAATATTTTTAATAGTCCCTGACATTTTAAATCTTACCTTTTCTTTTAGATTTTATTTACTAGTACATATGTCTTTTATGCTAGTTATTTATAAAAAATGATATTATCAAAAACAATATTTATATTTACATACTAAAAAATAAAAGTAAAATAAAAACAAAAAACAAAAAAATTGAAAATAAATAATTTAAAAATTAATTAAAAGTTAGTTATAAAAACCTTTATAAAAATGTAGGAAAGTAACCAAAGTAATAAAGATATTATTTTAGACAATGATATAGATGTTGATAATAAAAAAGATTTATAATAAAGGTATCAATCAACTGTGAAAATAAAGGCCCATTATTTAGAAATGGATGATATTTAGTTAAAGAAATTTGAAGAAAAAAATTTTGATGTAAATTTAAGTTTAAAGTTATTGGAAAAAGAAGATTTTTAAAAAGAAAGTAGCTAAAAAGTTAAAGAACTAGGAAATGAAGTAATGTCTGTTTTTTAAAATACAGGGAGATAATATAGTTGGGGCTTCCCGAAATTTTTTGAAGACTAGAAAGAATTTCTTGATTTTTTTACTTAAGAAGGAACACGATTTTTTTTTATTAAGTATAAAAATTAAAACATAGGTAAAAATCCTTTTTTGTAAAAATTAGTTATAAGATAATAATTAAAAATATATATAACGCCTTAATTATTGGTCTTCTTACGAAGAAATTTAATATAAAACCACTTAATTACGTACTATAAAGTGAGCATTTTATAAAAAAAATATTAATTCGTAAATTTTTACATTAGTTTTTATATTGAATACTATGAGAAATTATAAAAATTTAAGTAATAATTGATTTAATAGTATTTTACCTATCAATAATATTTCAATTAAGAAAAATTATTTTAATTTTAAAACATCAAGATTCTTAGCTAATTTAATTAGTATTATATAAATAATTTATATATTAATATTAAAGAAAAGTAGCTAAACCTATTAGTAAAATTATTTTTATAGGTTTTATTCTTTTAACCGAATATAAAAAAGACAAAAATTAAGAAGTTACAGCTATGGATTATTTTGGAATTTATGAAAAGTTTTAAAATAAGGGATTTGGCAAATAAGTTATGACAATGCTACTTAAGTATTTACAAGAAAAAAAAATCAATAAAATAACATTTAGAACAGATAATTTAGACTCTTAATAGGCTTTCAAATTTTATGAAAAATTCGGATTCTAAAAATCAGGCTATTCTGAATTTATAGAAAATGTACATTACCAATTTAACTTTGAAAATTGATTGAATAAAAAAAATAAGTAAAAAAATTAAAATATAAATGACAAAGGTATATTATAATATATTTTTCGATATAATTTTATTATACAACAAATATAATTTATAAAATTATGTATTTTATACTGTTATATAAATTACATTTATATATATATAATATAAAAATTATAGTAATTTAGATCAAAATTAGGGATGACTTAAATTTTAAGATGCTAATTATTAATATGGTGTATTCATATTTCTTTTCTTTCTTTTTTTCTTTTTGGCTTTTAAAACATTTTTGCTTATATACCCGCCAGTTCTACCTAACTCTGTTAAATACATAGGATTATTTTCATGTTAAACATTTAAATATATAAATTATTCCAAAGTCCCCTATAAATGATACAGTTTATTAATTAAAAATATTGTTTTATTTTTTATTATATATTTATATATTTTACTTTGTGATCCTTTATTTAATTAGGGTCGCTGATATATTAATTTCCTTTACTATCATATAAATATAGAGGTATGTCCGAAGGAAAATTAGAATGCCTGTTTGGGTCTAAATCCTTTCTTTATAAGGATTCTCTATAAAATAAATTAATATGAAAATTTATATAATATAAATATTAATAATATATATAATAAAACTATTTTTGCATAAATTATTAGAATTAATATAAAAATACCTTTCCATTTATTGGAATGTATCCCTCAATTCAGCTTTTTTATCTAATAATCTTTTATTAAACTCTTATGCCTTAATTAAAGAGACTTTTAAAACTTCTTCCTCATTGTCCATATTTATATGATTGAAGTGATATTTTTATACTTAATCAATCTAATTAATTTTAAATTAATAAAAATAATTAACATATTAATATTTAAAATACTTTATTTATATTATTTTTTTGTAATTTGTTGAGTTCTTTTTTTGACAGTAAAGATTTATATCATTTATTTATATATTTATATGATAAATAATAAAATTGGCTTTTTTTATTACACTTTTAATCTAAACTTCTTCGATTTTTTTCTTTTCGTTGGCTTTATTATGTCTGTATTTCCAAAATTCATTTCTTTTTGTTTCTGCTTTTTTTTAAGCTGCGTCATCTTGATCTTTCTTATTTGAATTATCAGTTTTAGTTTATTTTTTTCTTCTACTTCTTTCTCTTTGCCCTCTTGTTGAATTATCTTAATCTAAATTTGTATTTGATCTATTTCCACCCCTTGTAACCCTTTTCATTTCTGATCTTGAGGGAGATGATCTTCTAATTGAACTTTTCATGGGAGTGTCTTTTTATATATTAATATATTAATATGTAAAATTTATTTTTCACTATTATTTTCTTTTTTTATATATAACGCGGATATATTGTTAAAAAGTAAGAATAAGAAATGTATGATAAAATATGCTTTTACTTTCTGTATCATCATAATTGTCCTCACCAGACATTGATTTTTAATCATAATCTATTTCACTCATAATTTCTAATTATTGAGTAGACTTAATTTGTTTATTGTTATAAGATTTTGTTTTGAAATTATGAATTTTTATTTGAAATTTATAATTAAAATTATGTGGTTATTTTGAGCTATTTAGAAGTATATTAATATATTATTTATAATTATTGGCAACAATATTCATTATTTTAATGCATAAATAATTAATTATTAAGGATAAATATTAAGCAATTAAGAAAAGTGATTTTAGCGCAAAAAATAATTAACAATAGAAAATAATACATTTTGGTTTTTCTATATTATATGAATTAATAATTGATTGTTAATTTATATTCTTATATGAAACTCGAAATTTATAAAATTCTAATAATAATTTATAAATACTGTCAAATAATTTTGTTTTTGTAAAAATTTTTAAAAAGTAACCTAAAATTAATACTAACTTTCATAATCGCGTGGCTGGCTCAATTGGTAGAGCATTTGACTTCTAATCAAAAGGTTGTAGGTTCGAGCCCTACGTCGCGTGAATTTTTTTTAAATTATGTTTTATGAAAATTTATAAATAATAAATATTATTTAAAAAAAATAACTGTTTTTTTATTATAAGTAAAACCTATATAATAATTCATGATTCAATATTTATATTTTTTCATGAATAAACAAAATATATATTTCAAAATTGAATTATCCATATAAATAAAATTAAAAATTTTAAAAAACTGTAAATCTATTTTCACAATAACCTAAATTTCACGAATATTATTAAAAATGAATTAGACTTTCAATTAAAAAAAAACAAAACAAAAACTATTCAAAAAAATATTTATATAAAAAATATTCTAATAATAGGTATAGTAAATTAATAAATATATATATATAAATTAAGAATGGGTTGTTGTAGTGCAAAATTGCCGACTATTGACGAAAAAGATTATTTTTAATATTTACCAGATGAAGTTATAAATTAAAGAATTCCAAAAGAATTTGAAAAAACATGTTGTTCTAAAAAGCCTGTTCCAATACCAGAAGATCCATTTAAAGAAAAAAAAAGTATAAAAATTAAAAAAAAATAAATTAAAATTGATTAGATAATTATTCTTTTTTTAATTTTATTAAATTATAATTTAATAAGGTTTAGATGAAAATTGGAAATTAAAAAGAATTTTATTTGTTTATAATCCTTTCTCTGGTAAATTTCAAAAAAAATTATATATTTATAAATATTTTTAATCTTTTTTCAACATTATTATTATCATAAAGGAAATGGTAGATCATTAAAAAATCACAAAAAAGTAATAGAATTATTTGAAAAATAAGGAGTAAAAATTGTCAAAACCATATAAACTCCTGGAAATAATTAAATATAAAAAATTTTAGAAGATGAGCCCTTAATTAAAGAAGTAGGTATAGCAATTTTTTTTTTTTTAAATTGATTCTAAAATATATTTCTAATAAATTTTAGAAAAAAGATAATACTGCATAATAAATATTTTTAAAAAACCAAGTATTTAAAATATCATATAAATAATATAATAACTCATTGATAATGAGTTAAATATACTAATTTAAGTATTTTTTAAAACGATTTATATACTATGTTTTATAATCTTTATAAATATATAAAGTATTTAAAAAATCAAATTGAATTTAAAAATTTTTTAATTTTAGACTGCGTTGTAGCAATGGGTGGGGATGGGACTTTAAGAGAAGTGGTAGAAGGTGTATATTTAAAATCAAAAAAAGAAAATTTATAATAATAAATACCTTGTGCCTTAATTGCAGGAGGAACTGGTAATGCATTGACAGCTACAATTTATAAAATAGAAAATAGATATAACTACGAATATGTAGTAAACCAGATTGTAAACGGAAAGTATATAAACAATTTTATCAAATTTAAAGCTAATTAATAAAATAAATTATATTAATGTAAGATTAATTGTAAAATTTTCGCATTTTTACATTTAAATTTTTAATATATTTATATAAAAAAGACTAAGAAAATGCGATATGATGGAAGTAGACTATTTTAATAATAAATTAAAATAAAGAGAAAAATAAATAGCGCTTTCAATGATAACCTGGGGCGTCGGAGTTACTTGTACATTTACAGCTGAAAAATTGAGGTGGTGTGGTCCTCCAAGGTATATTAAAAACAATATATATAAATTCTTTTTTATAATATTATTTTGAAAACATTTTAAAAATGTAATTACAAAAAATATAATAATAAAAGTATAAAATGGTATTAAAAATAATTTATATTATTTTTATAATTTTTAGATATAATATAGGAATAGCTTACAGAGTGTTAAAAGATGGACTTTAAGATGTTACCCTTGAAATTGATGGAAGAAAAGACAAAGTAGTAGATATTAAATCAAATTGTTTAATGATTATGAATGGCTAACATGCAGGGGATGGTCTTAGATTTAATCCATTTGGCAAATTGGATGATGAATTATTTGAGGTTGCGTTTTTAGGATAGGGAAGATGTAAAACATTTGATTTATTTAGTTAAGTTAAAGATAAAGCCAGACATATATTTGATAACTCCGTATAATTGGGTAAATTATTTGTTATAAATTTTTTAAAAATCTTTAGTTTTAGTAGTATTTTTTGGCTCAATTATTTTTTTAAGTCTAAAAACTATTTTTTATATTTATATTATTTATATTAAAAACTAATTTATAATTTTAAAAAATTTAATACTATATTATTATAGGTATGTGTAAGAGTATTAAAATTGATACAAATAAACCCTCATTAATACATATAGATGGAGAATGCACTAAATACTAAGAAACACCCGTATAAATAAATATTATTAGTAATTATTTTAGATTAGTTTGTTGATATATATTGAATAATTTGATTGGAGAAATTTTATAATTGATTATTTAAATCTTACTATCATTATTTTTATTCAAATAAAAGAGTGCAACTTATATTTATAAAATAACTATCTATAATTATATTCATTTTTAAGCTTATTTAAGTGAAAGTTATGTGAACTTTGTTATCATATTAATATTTTAAAATAACTATATAATTAAATAATACATATAAATCATATTTCTATTTTTATGATTATTGATATTTATTGATATTTGATAAAAAAAAAAATAATACTAATTAAAAAAAAATTAGAATAAAAAAAATTTATAATAAAAAAAATTCAGAATAAAAAAAATTATTAAATAAAATGGAAAACGAATAGATTAATGACTACCACGGAAGGTAAGTAAAAGTCTTTCACCATAACATAATATTTTAATATTTAATAAAATAATTATGTTTTTTAAAATAAAAGAACAGGTAGGCCATCTTCTAAATAAATTATTGAAGAGAATGAAAAAAAAATTTACTAATAATAAACAGAAATTTACAGTAATTTAAAAGAAATTTTTTATAAATATGATTTAGTAGGCCTGAAACAAATTTTGAAAAAATTAAGAGAAAAAGCTGAAAAATAAAAGTAATAAAAAAATAAAAAATAAGACAGCACTTAAGCCAATACTTTAGAAGATAATTATGAAGAATTTTATTAAAATTTATAATAACACGACAACGATTATTAATATGTATAAGAAGTTTCTAAGCATTTATAGTAAAACCTGTCCAATAATAAAAAAGAACTGGAATCTATAAAAAACTAAAACTAAAATTAAAACCATATTTTTATTATATTTGAATAAATTATAGAATTTGAACAAAATTATATGGAAAATCCATTATCTGCGTAAAAAAACGGATCTTAATTCACTTTTATTGAACTATATAGGTAAAATATAATTATAAATTAAAAAATATAAGAGAAAAATATTTAATTAATATTTAAAATAGAATGTTGAAATAAAAACTTGAAGGGTAAAATATAAGTGATTTTATTTTGAAAATAGCTGTAGTAATAAATGAAATTTCACATCTTACAGATACAAATTATTTTAAAATGATAACATTTTTTTATTAAAATTTAACAGCTGCATAAAATAATTACTAAGAATAAATTTTAAATAATCATTTTATTGATTATGAAAATTAAATCGAAATATTATATTAAAATCAGTAAGGTTTTGAAATTGCCAGATAAAAATTGTAGATTTTTAAAGAAATAAATGATTAGGTCATTAAAGGGGTTAAATTGATAAATGAAATATTAAATTAATAACAGGGAAATTAAATTTTTGATTAATTTGAGTAACAATAAATAGGAGAATAATGAAATAACAACTTCTAAATTTTTATTGATTTATAATCTTTATTATTTTTTTATTGATATTAATTGTTTATTTTATAAGTAAATAATTTTATAAATATCCATATTCATATATAATTTAAGTAAATGCAATGAATTTTAATGAATTAAGTTATATTAAATAAATATTTAAACATATATTTCATTACAATTATTTTACAAAACAAAAAATATAGTGATAATAATTAATTCCAATAATACTACATTAAAAATAAAACAAAGAAAAAAAAAAAACAAAACAATTTTTAATTTATAATTTTACAATAAATTATAATTTATATCAAAAAATAATTAAGCCAAACAAAACTAAAACAAAAAAAATAAATATAAAATGGATCATAACTATATATAGTAAGATGATTAATCATACAATAATATGCATTAATAAGAGCAAGAAGACGACTTTTAAATGAAAAATTAATAATAAATTAACCAGGATTTTGACTCAGAATACGAAGAATATGATAATGATTTTAATGAATAAGTAGAATAGGCATTATAATTAATTAAATAAGAGGAAATAAATGACGGTCTTGCAATGATAGAAAAAAGTAAATTAGTTAATAATTATACATTTATTTTTTTTATTAAAATGTTTATAATATATAAATTAAGTTTAAAGTTGTACATAATATTGTTTTAATTGCAATTTTATATTATATATTTACAATTGTTTTTATATTAATTTAATATTTTAAAAAATAAAACAATTTTAGTTCTTTTTAATGCAAGAGAAACCTAGGGATAAAATGCATTTTAGTAACTCGTCGAAAAAATCATTAAAAATTTGGTAAAAAAATAGTCATTTAATTTAAGCTGAACAAAAACATATTTTAGAATATATTTAAAAGATATTTTTTATTTTACATAAATATATTTATTATTGTTTTAATTTAGAATAATAAGGCAATAAATTTTCTGAACAAAAATAACTGGCAAGAGACATTATTAATATTGACGAAATGCGATTAATTATCATAACCCCATAAATTTGGTATGTTTAAAATTTAATTAATTTTATTTATTATTTTAATTTTTTCAAATTTCTATAATTAAAGGTGTTTCCCCTGGTATAAGGGCTTTAACTTATAACAATTTTGGATGTTACTTTAGAAGAATTCAAGATTTACCAAATGCACTAAACTCTTTAGAAAAAGCACTAAGAATATTAAACTAAGGAAAATCAAGAAAATCATTAGGAATTACCCATTTAAATTTGTGTGCTCTTTTATCTTAAATGAAAGAGTAAAATAGATAAAAATAAATAAATAAATAATTGTTTTTATTTAAGCTAAATATATTTAATATTTAAATATATATAATAAAAAGTTTTAAATATATATTTAATAAAGACATCATGCTTCATTGGAAAATGGGAAAAAAGCAGTATTGGAATTACATAAAGATTATGTAGAATATTTAGGAAATAGATAAATTTCTGAAATTAAACATGAATAAGAATTTATAAATATATCAACCTCATTAGCAATAGCGTAATTTTATAAACTAATATATTTTAATTTTAAAAATTAGTAATATATTAAAAAATATAGTTTTCACAATGTTGGAGTCGAAGAAGAACATTTTTAAAATTATGAAATGTGTTTACTAAATTATGGGAATGCCTGCCAAGTAGCAGAAGATAATTTAGGACCTAATCATAGAATTTCAATAAAATTCAAACAAATTTTTAATGACTTTAATAAAGTAAATATATATTCATTTTAAATATAATATAAATTAGAATTAAAATAACTTAAATTTATTTTAAAGAAACTATAAAAAGCCGAATCAAATCCAAAAAAGGTTTTTTTAAATAAACAATTACTTAAAACCAAAAAAGGATTTGGTACTCGAATTTAGAGTAATTCAAAAGAATAAATTATAACTAAAAAATTACAGCCTTATTCTTAGGCTTATCCCTACAAGTAAAAATAATTTGTAATGCAGGGAAATGAAGTTAAATTTAGATAGTTTAGACCATAATAAAAAAATAATTTTATGCACAACAATTCTAAGTAAAAATAGCGAAAATAATATATTTAAAATAATTATTTTTTTTGATTATAGTTTATTTTTTTGTTTATATAGTACAAGTTTGGGATCAATAACACCATAAAATAATATAAATACAAATATTAAAAGGCCTTAATCATCAAAGCCAGCGCCATTAAGTAGACATTAATAATTATAACAATAACCACAATTTTAGCATGAATAATAATAATAAGAAAATTATAACCCCTTATTTAATAAATAAAATAAACCAAATTTAAGACCTTTTTCAGCAAAAAATTAACCATATAAATCTAGACAACATAGTGCACATTTAAGAGCCAAATTGTAAAGAAATCCAGATGTAAAAATAATTTATTTTTTTAATTTTTTTTATTTAAAATTTATTAACATTTAACAAAATTGGATTTTAATAAAATTTTTTATTTTTATTAATTTTAAAGGTTTAGCAATTAGAAGGAATTATTTCTTGGAGTGACAGTTCTGGAAATGAGGAAGATTTGGTAACAAATAGAGAAGAATTTTTAAATGATATAAATCAGTTTTAAAATACAAACGATTAAGATTTGTAAGCGAAATTGAGAATGTTAGAAGAAGAAAGAGACCGAAAAAGATAAGAACAAGATCTTTAAAAATAAATGTGGGAACAATAATAAAAACAGAAAGAGGAAGAAATAAAAAAAAAAGAATAAGAACTTTTGGAAAAAGAAAAATAATTGTTAGAGTCTATTGAAAAAAGTAAAAAAAAAGAATAAGAAATCGAAGAGACTCCTTAATTATTACAATAATCATAAATTCCCTTTAATTATCTTTCAATTTAAGATCCATAACCATATGAAGCTTAAAATTAAAATAATTTTTAAATATATAATGGATAATTAGGTTATGCTTTTGAGGTCAAGTTATAAATAATGCTCTTTTATTTTAGATTTTAAGAATACCAATAAGGTAAATATTAATATCATTAAAAGTGTATGTAAACAGGTTTTTAATATAAAATAAAAAATTTAATTTTTAATATTATACAACATATGTATGTTATAATAAACGTTTCAAGTAATCAACCATATTTTTTTTTATACATTTATTATAAATTAAAATATTATAAATTTATATTTATATAATTAATTTATTTATCAAAAAATGTATAGACTAAGTAAAAGAATGTTAGTAAATAGTATATTGTGAAGATATAATGGACCGTTTTACGGATGAAAATTTAGAGAAAGATTAAAGATTTATAAATTTTGGTAAATAATTGGCAAATTAAGTATTATAAGGTCGAATTTAAATAGATCCATAAAAAAATGAGCTTATATTGAAAACTGGGTCATTTGTCTCAGTAGACAAACATAATAAATAATTAATAGTTGATGTCGATATAATTAAAAAAAAATATAAACTTACAAATAAAACTTTAATTATGGAAGATCAAGCGGCAAGAAAAATTCAAAGTTTCTTTAGAAAAAATTTGAATAAAAAATTGGGGAAAAAAAATTTCTAAGAAAATTTTGAGATTATCCTAAAATAATTTTACAAACACCCTTAAAATAATCATATGTTTTTAATTTGGGTTTACAAAAATAAAAAAAGCTAATAGTATTTCTTATAGGTAATCATTTCTATATATTTATATTTATTTAATTTAATTAAAAATTAAAAATTTAGGCCTACGAAATAGAAAGCAAAAAAACTAAAAATATTAGGAATTATAAATATTTTTTATAAACAATCCCTATTAGCCAATAAAATTGTGAAAAAATTTAATTATCTAACGATGTTTTAGAATTTTATGAAATAAATTTAAATTAAAATAAAATTAAAGAGATTTAAAAAGATCCTTATGCCATTTATAGAGATAAAGAAGAATATATCATAAAAATATAAAGATATTATAGAAAAAAATCTAATATTAAAAAAAGAAAATACCAATATAACTCCAAATTCACAAATTATTATTATAGTTTGTAATTCTACAAAAAATTAAATTAGAGATTCTAATTTTGGGCTTATAAAAATAATTAAAATGAATAATGTTATTTTTAAGTAATGTTTTTTAAATTATTATTTATTAATTTATTTTTATTTATATTTTTTGTACTTTAAATTGTAAATATTTGACTTTTTTTTTAATTTATATTTTAAAATTTATGTTTTTTTAATTTTATTTTTATAATTTATATTTAAATTTAAAGGCTTATAGTATGGATTCTTAGAGAGAAAGAGCTATAAGAAAAACAATTAGATTTTGGAATACAATAAAAATTTCTCAAGACATAGCTGAAAAAATATAACATGATAAAAACCCATTATATTATTTTTATTTAGATAGCAAAAATAACAAAATCATAGATTTATTTTAATTATATAAAGATAACGAGTCGAAAATAATAAGGGTCTAATAATAATTTAGAATTTTACAGGAAATGAAAAAAAGAAAGTAAGAATTTTTGAAAAAATATTCTATTTATTTCCAAGGAATAGTTTAACCAAGTGGATCATAAGTAAAATTACAAATATGGGTCTTTAAAGAAAATTACAAGAATCTTTATTACTTCTAGGTAAAATATCATATATATATATATTAAGTGATAATTTGACTTTAAATTTAAGGCTTAAATTTTATTTCAATTCATAAATTTAATTTTATATTACTTTTACTATTAGGCCTACAGTTTACAAGATTAAAATGCAAGAAAATAATAAAATATTTAAAAATTTTTCTAAACAATATAAATTAGTGAAGAAAATGCAACCGAAATTAAAAATTATTTGAATCCTTTACATTTATATGAAATTCTTTTAGACTAAAATTAAATAAGATTAAAATAAAATGAAGAATAATATGAAGAAGAATTCGAAGAAGAAATTCCCGAAAAAAAAGAGATTGATATTTTAGACATATACAGAAAACATGAATAATAAATAATAAAAATTTAAAGACATGCCAGGAGAAAGCTAGCTATAAGAAAAAGAAGAGAATAATATTTGGCAAAATTTGATATTATTTATACTAATTCTTAATTGATAGATGAATAATTAATTCATCTTTTCGTGTATTAATATAAATTTGATGAGAAATACTACTTTTAAGTAAAATATATATTTATTTGTTAATAAAATTAACAAAAATTTATAATTTAATTTTTCAAATATATAATTACTTTTTTAGGCTTATAGCACTGAATCAAAAAAAACCAGAAGAAGAACTAGAAAAAAAAGAGTTTTAAAGACTATTTAAATTTCTTAAAAATATGGTGAATTAATTAGAAAAAATTAAGACCCATTAGAATTTTATGAAATATAAACTTAAGAAAATAGAATAAGATTAAAGCCTGCTAGTATGGAAGATTAATTAAAAGTAAGGCAATAAATTTATAATAATTAATTTATATAGTTTTTTTTTAATTCATGAAATTAATTAAAATAATTTTAAGGCAGCGTTAAAAATTTAAAACTGGTACAGAAAATTAGTTAAGCATATTTAAATTAAGAAAGAAATTAAAAAAATGACAAAATAAGCTTTTATAACTTTATTGAAACGATATAAATTACCTGCAAACTAAGACAAAGAATAGTAATTACTTTTTACTTATTAAAAAAGATTTTTGCCAACCAAATTTATAGCTTAAATTCAAAGAGTTTTCCCTCAAAGTAATAAACAAAAATGGAACGCTAGTTTAAAAATTCCTGAACTAATTGGAAAATAATTATAATAATTAATTCAAAATGATCCAAACATAATAATAGACGATTATGTAAGATTTATTTTAAAAATAATGACAATATTTATAATTTATAATATATTTTTGATAATTTTTATTAATTTTAAAAATTAAAATAGTTCTTAATTAATAATGAAGAAAAAATATTCTAACTTTAACCAGAGATAGATAAAAAGCTGGCTATTGAAGGAATAAAATTAAAATATAATAATTTTTATCAAATTATGGCCAAATAGTTTGTTACTATAAAAGAAAACGTATTTTTAGTTTCAATTATTTAAATTAGGAAAAGTAAGCACGGAAAATAAAGGGCATTTATGGCAAAAATTGAAAGTGTAAAAACTCCAAAAAATGAAGAAAGATTAGAAAGAGAAATAGCACTTCCAAAAATTTATGCCAAATATATAATTAGGTCACAAAAATTAAACAAAGACAACTTTAAATATGAAGAATATGTAAAAACTTAAAAAAAATTAAATATTTATTGAAATTTATTATATTTTGGATAAAATAAAAATTAATTTTATATATTTAAATTTAAGTTTGATATTGATTATTCCAAATACCATTTTGAAGCTAATAAAAATTAACTGGAAAATATCTGTGCCACATAAATTTAAAAAACCTTAAGTTTTTGTCACAAATCAGCTAAACTGAGAGAAAATATGAAAAAAATGATAAAAGAATTAAAAATAAAAGCTAACAATATTTTACTTTTCTAAAAAAGATTTTAATATCAGACATATAAGCTTATTTTTAGTATAATGCATAAAAAAAGTGAAAAATTACACTATGCATAATTAGAGGCGTATGATATAGATAGAACAAAAGACTAAACTAAACTTGACTTAAGAATTATTTTACCAAGATTTATAGCTAAATATTTCGTATCTGAGCTAAGAAATTAATAAGAATTTTATCCTTAATAATTCGTAAATTTATTTAATATTTAAAAATTAATTAATATTAATATAGTATTTTTATTATTTATTGTATGAATTTTTATATTAAACTCAAATAAAAAAAAATAGTTTGAAATATAGTGCTTCAGTAAAATTTTTAAGCTGAAAGAAGAGAAAGAAAAAGAAATTGCATATTGGGCAATAAAAAAATGGATTAATACAAAAATGTTATGGAATGAAGTTTTAAAATAAATTGGAACTACATATTATTATAAATTAATAGATATATAAGGCGTCTAATTTTTATTTTCATTGGAATATAAATTAAACAAATTAGCATTTTAAGCTTCCACTTAGCCATTATATACAGATGATACCGGATAGGTAAACTAAACGAGTTAATTTATTTTATATTAACTTTAAATATTTATTATTATAACCTTTTTTAATATATTTAAATAGAATATAAAATTAAATTAATTGTAAATTTCTGCTTTATAAATGAAATGGCTTAAACTTTAATCGTAAGATACCAATAATGCATTTGATCCAAAAGAATATGTAAAAATAATTAAATTATACATAAATAATTTTTTTATATCAAGGTGGCTACCCCCTCATTCCTCATTTGTCTTCAAATTTAATTTCTTACAATCAAAAATATCTTTAAATTTTTTCATAAAAAATTATTCTCTCAATAATAAAAAAATACTTTTATTTTTAAAAAAATTGGCTTTTTAATATTTTATGTAAAAATTTTTATATTTATATGACTTAATGAATTGTAGATCTAGTTTAGATCTATATTTTTATATATTAATATATTTCTATATCCGGTCTATATCGTTAAAAATTTTTAAAATTACTACAATTTATTAACTAAAACGAACTTATAATTGTAATTTTCGTGATCTACTCTTTTATATCGACAAAATAATTGTGGTGCTTTTCAATCAGAAAAGGAGGAAATGGGTCCACCTTATATATAATGAAATAATAAATGTATGTATTTTTGTAAAAATTTTATATAAATTCAGTTTGATCTTGAAACCAATAATATAACCTGGTAAAAAGATATGGGTTAATTATGCATTAATAACTCAATTAAGCATATGCTTTATAAAAGAAGGCAAAAGTTAATTATATAGAACTAACTAAATGGAAAAATATTGGCTAAAAGAATGCTTTGTCCTAAGATAGGGGAAAAAGGACCTAAACTTTATTTTACATTAACTTACTATAAAGACAAAAATAATTATATTGCGTAAATTGAAGCTTTAAAAAGGAAAAAAGATAAAAAAAGAAAAGACAAAATTGAGGTATCTAAGTAGTTTGCAAATATGGTAATTGAGTAGTATTAAAAAGAATAAAAAATAAAAAAATATATAAGAGATCAATATTTGGGATATGTTGAAGAATTTGTAATCATTCATTTATGCTTTTATAAAATTTTTTATATTTTAAAAAAATTAGATAATAAATTATTTTTATTTTTAAATTAAGTTTGAAATTTATTTCATGGAAATTTAAATCGAGCAAAAAAATATAACAGTTAAAAAAGAGGAGGAAGAAGAAGACCTAGACAACAAATATAATAATCTTTTATCTAAAAAATAAATGGATTTATTAAATAGTATAAAATAAAAAATGACTTAGGTTGAACACAATAAGTACAAACTATTTAAATTCTAATTGGATGTATATGAAGAAGAAAAAGTTACTGTCTTTTATTACTTTAATTAAAATTTACTTGAACTAGAATGTGAAGAACTTTATTTAGATAAAATATAGTAAAGAACATAGCCAGAATTATAAAAACACCCTATATTATAGGTAATCACAAATAAATGACATATTTATTTATTTATTTATTTATTTATTTATTTATTTATCAGTGATAAAACTGTAATCTTTAATATCTTATTTATATTTTATATATCTAAATTATTTTTCAGTTTCTAAATAAAAAATCATATTAAATTTAATTTTTTTAAATAGCTTATAGAAAATATGGATATATGGTTCGAAAATGAAGTTATAAAAATAGCTTGGAAAACCTATTTAACAACTATTTTTAATAAAAATTAAAATGAAGTTAAAGTATATACTGTTCCAGAACCTAAACATTTACTCTTCTAAGGCTAAATTTATAAAAATGTAGTGCGAATAAAAGATGATAAAAATATCAAAAACTACGAATAACTCAGTATATTAAAATAATATGTAGAAAAAGAATATAAAGCTAAATCTGAAAAAAATATACTAATTGTTGAAAAAAAAAGTAAAAAGGATAAATTAGCATATAGAAATTTTATTTATTTTTTTTAATTTTTATATATTTTTTATCAAAGAAATTGACATTGAATCCTGTGCAGTGCGAATTTAAAGATTATTTTTAAGAATGCATTATAAAAGATCATTTTTACTTTAGTTTGTCATAAATGGAACTTCAGTTGTAGGGTATTTTTTAATTGGCCATGATAAAAAAGAATAGTTTTTATGGATTTGTGCAGTAACTTTGGACCCTGGTTATAAAAGACATTTTTATAAATTTGAAGGTGTGACTTTATAAAGGTGCTTAGATGAATTTGATGAAGTTAGAGAACATTTTAAATACAAATTTTCTAAAGGTATATTAATTACTTAAATTATTTATTGCATAAAATAGATATAGACTTTTAAATATTTATTTAATTATATATAATTAGTAAAAAATTTATTTAATAACTATTAGGTATACATCTAAATTGTGAAGGGCTTTTCTAAGAAAAGAAAGTTGAACCTACAATAATAATTTAAAATTATAGAAAATCTTATAAAAAAGGGCAATCAAAATAACACGGATTGTGTTAATTATAAGCTTTACATGATCCCTAATAAAATACAATAATTATTTAAGAAAGATTACCTAAACAAGATTAGGAATTAAAATATAAACCATTTAATGAAAATTAAAACGAGGAACTGAGTTTAGAAAAACTCATTTAAAGGGCTGAATATATTTTAAAATTCTGTTTTATAGATGAAAAAAATATGGAAATTAGATTTTATGATTAAAATTAATAAAAATGGATATAAAAATTGTAAGCTATTTTAAAAAAGGAAAATATTGTTAAATAACATACCTTTTAATTGGGAACCTTTTTAAATGAAGAAAGAATTATTGTAAAGGGAAGAGCTTAATTAGTTAAATAAGGTAAAATATTAAAAATATTATTACTATAAAAATTATATTTTATAATATAAACACTTTTATCTTTCAATACCTTTATATTATTATAAAAATGATAATTATTATATATGTGTATATCTTCTTAATTTGTTTATTAATACAAGTATATAAATTAATTCTTTTAAATTTTAAATAGGTTTTAAATGGGCTCTAAAACTTTACACGTTTGATAAAATGGATGACTCGAAATCTATTTTTTTAACAGATAAAATAGTTCTTAATAAAATAAACAAAGAAGATAAACAAAACTTCATCAAGAATTTCACATTTTTGGTGTAAAATAATACTATAATTTATTAGGAATAAAATAATTGGAAAATTCAATTTATAGACCATGATTTTTTTAAAAACAAAGTATAAGTAAAGATATTAAAAGACGTAAATATTTTCTAGGATTTAGTTTAATCTCACTTAAAAAAATTGTCTTAAAATTGATTTTCTTTAATAATTAATTCTTATTTTTCTATATTTGGAAATAAGTCTTATATTGTTTATTATTATAATATATATTCAAATCAAAAATTTTTCTATGTCTTTAAAATGATTGCATAATAAAAATTTGAACCTTTATATTTTATTTTTTCTTACCTAAATAATAATTAATTAAATGAAACATACAATATCAATATTTAAATTTAAAATCATAAAGAAATATTATTCAATTAGTCTAATATTTTAAATCGAGGCATTTCTTCAGTATTATGACTATATCCTTAAGAAATTAATAGAAAAATTGCTTAAAAAAAGTAAATTATTAGAGATTAATAATGGGTTTCAATAGGTTTTATAGGTATATGACCTTAATTTCTTTAATAATAATTAATTTAAAGGGAAAAAAAAATAAATATTATATCATAAATAAAATTTAAAATAAAAAATCATTTAAAACAAAAAATAAATAAAAAAATAAAAAATGTAAATCTTCGTTAAAACCTTAACCGGAAAAACCATCACTTTGGACGTCGAATCCTCTGACTCTATTGAAAACGTCAAAGCTAAAATCCAAGACAAAGAAGGAATCCCCCCTGACCAATAAAGATTAATTTTCGCTGGAAAATAATTAGAAGACGGAAGAACCTTATCTGATTACAACATTTAAAAAGAATCCACCTTACATTTAGTCTTAAGATTGAGAGGAGGTATGTAAATTTTCGTTAAAACTTTAACCGGAAAAACTATTACTTTGGATGTTGAATCTTCTGACTCCATTGAAAATGTTAAAGCTAAAATTTAAGATAAAGAAGGAATTCCCCCTGACCAATAAAGATTAATTTTCGCCGGAAAATAATTAGAAGACGGAAGAACTTTATCTGACTATAATATCTAAAAAGAATCCACTTTACACTTAGTTTTAAGATTGAGAGGAGGTATGTAAATTTTTGTCAAAACTTTAACTGGAAAAACCATCACTTTGGACGTTGAATCTTCTGACTCTATTGAAAATGTTAAAGCTAAAATTTAAGACAAAGAAGGAATCCCCCCCGATCAATAAAGATTAATTTTCGCCGGAAAATAATTAGAAGACGGAAGAACTTTATCTGACTATAACATCTAAAAAGAATCCACTTTACACTTAGTCTTAAGATTAAGAGGAGGAATTTGAACCACAAAACCTCTAGAATAAAAAAATGAATGCTGAAATTTTTAATTGTTTCCATTAAAAATTTACTTTTATAAATATAATTATATATATATAATTTCGTTGAAAAATCTAACCCACAAATTCTTTAAATCACCTTTATCTCAATTTTTTCTTCCAAACATTATTAAAAAAATTAATATTTCTTATATAACACATAATAATCTAATTTTAGTTTTTTCTATTTCCCTCATTTTCTCACGTTTCAATAAATTAAAACTTTAGAAATTAAAACAATATAAATTATTTTCATCTACAAAAAAGAACATAAAAATAAAATAAGTATAAAAATTAAATATAATGAGTAGTTCATAACCACTAACAAATAATAACGAATAAAGTTAAGTATAAGAGAATTCTTAGTCTAAAAATCCGTTAAACAAGTCAGATATTTTGTTCAATAAGTAAATATTTATAAAAAATAAAGATGTAGAACTTATGGAAAAAGAATATGAAGTTATTAAAAATATAGGTAAAGGTTCTTATGGATAAGTTAACTTGGTAAAAAATTTAAAATCTCAAGTAATAAGAGCAGTTAAAAGAATATAAAAGTCAGATATTGTAATAAAAAGTTAAAAAATATTTACTTTTCTAACATTTTAAATCCAAATGAATTTTATTTCAAATATTATTTATATTTTTATATACTATTTTTTATTTAATTCTAAAGGATGATAAAGAGGAATATTTAAATGAAATTAAATTATTAAAAGAATTAGATCATCATAGTATTCTTAAAATATTTGAATCTTATTCAGACGCAGAATATGAATATATTATAACTGAATATTTAGAATTTGGCAATTTATTCTAAGATTTGTAAAAAAATAGCATGTATGAGGAAAAAGATGCTGCTAATGTTATGAAATAATTACTTGGCTGTTTAAATTATGCCCATAATTAAGGAATCATACATAGAGATTTAAAAAGTGAAAATATAATGATTTTTGATGAAAATAGTTTACAAATAAAAGTAATTGACTGGGGAGTTTGTGGACAGCTTACTAAGGAAAAAGAGCATTTAAATGAATATATTGGAACTACATAATATATGGTAACTATTAGTTTACATATTAAATTTAGTTTATTTTGATAAAAAAATATTATATTAAAAGGCCCCAGAAATATTTGAAAAAAATTCTTAAAAAAGAAAATATTCATCAAAAGTTGATATATGGAGTGCAGGAGTCATATTATATGAGTTATTGTCAAATTTATTACCTTTTGATATTGATCCGGTTAGTAAATAAACCATTGAGAGAAAAATATTAAATAATGAGTATCCTTCTGTAATTTTGCCAGCTCAATTTCAAAAAATGAAAGATTTAAATTTTCAAAAATCAAGTAATTTATAAAAAATTTTCATTATATTTGCTAAAATTATATTATAATAGAAATTTTTTGTAAAAAAAAAACTTAAAGTGAGTATTTTTTTTTTAAATCTAAAGATAAAAATGTTTATTTAATATTATATTTTATTATATTAGTTGATAGAATTTTTGAAAGAATAGAAGATAAGCAAATTGAAAATAAAATTAAAAATAATAAAGTTTAATTTCCAAGTGACCAATTTGATGATGTAAGCGATTTGGCCAAAGATTTAATACTAAAAATGCTAGAAAAAGATCCAAATAAAAGACCTTCAGCTGTTGAATGTCTAAAACACCCCTGGTTTGAGTAAATTTATTTTATTTAAATAATTAAAAAATACAGAATTAATATTTCAATAATAAAAAAATATTATAATAAGAAAAAATTTGATGTATATATTCATTATAAATATAAATTTACTAAAAATTTAGAAAATATTTGTAAAAAAATGAGGTTTCAGATTCATAAGTTAAAGAAACTTTAGATAGAATGATAGTTTAAGATTCATATAATAAATTATAATAAATAACACTTTCCTATATTTCTAATTAGTTGCTTTCGAGAACTGAGGAAATAAATTTAAAATAATTATTTTAAAAATTTGATGCTGATAACAATGGAAAAATAGACTAGTAAGAATTTGTAGAAGCTTATATGAATTTCTATGAAAAAGGTAGTAAAATATTAATAATTATTTTGTTAAAATTTTAAAATTCCATTAATTTTTATAAAATAAATACTGATACTAACTTAAATTAAACCCAGATTTAGACTTGAAAAATACCTAAGAAAAAGAAGAATTTGAAAAAAAATTAAAAATTATTTTCCAAAATTTTGATACTGATTAATCTGGCTTTTTAGAATTTAGTGAATTTGTGGCAGTCAATGTTTAACTCAAAAATTAAAAAAATTAAGACATAGATTATTTAAAATTAGCTTTTAAAGAATTTGATAAAGATAATAGTGGTTCTATATCACTCGATGAAATAAGGGAAATTTTGGGATCAAAATAAGAGTAATTTACGAAAAAAAAATTTTTATTAAATAATTTATGCTAAATTTATTATTAATATATTGTACTTAATAGAGATGAATAAGAAAAAAAATATTGGGAGTAATTGCTAAAATAAATAGATAAAAATAACGATAATTAAATTTAATTTGGCGAGTTTTTAGAAATGATGTAATCATATACTAATTTTTTTATTTCGAGAATTACATAATCTTAAGAGAGGGAGTGAAAAAATATAATATTTGTATTGTTATAATTGCTTTGAATACATTTTATAAGTCTTATATATTTTAGCATTAATAATTTTTCATTTTTCTTATCATTATATTAATTAAATAATTAAACAAATATACATATAATGCTAATATTATTCAAATAATTATATTATAAGAAATTTTTGCTAAAATAAATAAAAAAAAATATATAAAAAATAAAATTGTGATAACTAAATCTAAAAATAAATGCAATAAGCGCTCACTTTTCTTTCTGTATAGTAATAATAAAATATAATATAAGAGCTTGATAAAAGCTCGAATTTTTGGCAAGGATTTAAACAAATTATAAAGGATTTTAAAATGGATTTATCTAAAATTCAATAAAACATAAGACTGATAAAAAAGCCCTAGCAAATAATATAGTAATTTGGTAAAAATATAATATTTCAATTTTAAAATTTATAATAAATAATAATAACGAAATTTACAAATTAGAAAACAAAGATAACTACAATAATTGTATATACATTATTTTAAGCGGTAAAATTAGATTAAATTGTTAGATTATATTAAAATCATATAGTGGATTTTTGCTAAATTAAATTGAAATTCAACATAATCAAAATATAGATAAAAATCTGTAAATTTTATATATTGACAATTTAAAAATTACAGAAAACTAAGCCTTTTTAGAATAAGTGTAAAATTTGATAATTGCATAAAACTTGATTAAAAACAATATTTTATTTTAAGGTATACATAAATTAAATATTTTTTAAAATAAGCCTATTATCTATCTAATTTAACTTTAAAAACATATTACTTTATTTAATAGACTAAAATATAAATGAATTAACTGAATTGGTTTTCAATTGGGAAAAAAAAGAAATATTGTAAGGGGAATTTTTAATACAGCAAAACTAAACTTGTGATGATGAATTATACATTGTTTTAAATGGGTAGTTTCAGGTAAGATAAAATATTTTTATTTAATTATCATATTAAATAAAAGTTTTGATATATATAATTTGATATACTAAAATTATAATTATTATGTAATATTTTCCATTTTTAAAATTAAAAAAATTTTTAAAAATTATACAAAATATTAAAAACTTTATAAAGATAGACTTAGTAATGAATAAATAATTTAATTTTTAAAATTAATATAAAAGTAAACGAATATAATAAAAAATTATAATTATTCGGCGAGTTATATATAAATATGTGAATTTAAAAATTTAGACTATTCCAATTTTTTATAACAAATATTTATAGATTTAATTTTATATAAATCTAATTTAAAATTGATAAGTATATGCTAAAAAGGGGTAAAGAAAAAATAAATAATAAATTTTATTTATTTCTATTATTTTAAATACAAGTGTATTTTGAAATAATGTCTGATTTACTATTTTTTTTTTTAAAATAGAAATTTAAATTAATAATTTTATTTTTTAGTAATATTTTTAATTTTCTCAGGTATTAAAAGATTTTTATATAAAATGCTGTCATGACGATGAATATATTAAGGAACCTTATTATGAATTATAAAAAATGTATGCCAATCAAAATAATCAAAATACCATTCATATTTCTGTAATTTACTATTTATTTTTTATATAATTTGATACTTTTGAGATATATTAGACAAACATAATATAAATAAAATTTCTAAAAATAAATTTATTTTCACTCCTAAAATATACTTTTAAACTTTAATTATATATTATATAGATATCTATAATCGGACCATATGATATTTTGGGAGAATAAGAAATATTCAATAATTTATTAAATAGAATATATTCTTACCAAAATTAAACCAATAGAACTAATCATGTTTTAAAATTGAATAAAAAATACTATTAAATGATTTTATAGAAATAAAAAACAAAAATTAACATTGAAAATATACATAAATAGAAATAATAGTTTTACGAGGGAATAATTTAAAAAAATATACAATAATTTGAAAAATATAAATAGTATGTGATCTCAAATAATAATAAAAATTAAAAGAATATTTCCAATTTTTTTGCATAAAATTAATCGTAAAAAATTATATAGAGTATTAAACCATTACAAATTAAAGATGATAGTGAAATGAATGAAGATCAAAATGAATTCCCATATTTTAAAAATAATTTTTTTTTATATAAAAAAACTTAAAGAAGTAGTTTATCTATTATAAGTAGTAGAAGCACTTAAAATAGAAATAAAAGCTAAGAAAATACGTAATTTAAATATTAATAAAATAAAAAATTTATAAACAAGCTTACTAAAATTAATTTTTTTTTAAGTAGTAATCATATAAAAAGTTAAAATATAAGCACTTTAAATACTCAAAGATAAACTAAAGTATATAATTAAGAATCATAGATTATTTGTAAGAATAATTTTAACTAAGAATATAGCAAAAATGAAAATATCAATAAATAAACTCAAACAAACTGGATTTAACCAGAATTTTTGAAAAAAATAAATATAAATAATATAAATAAAAGTAATATGTCTAAATAAAATCCATTTTAATAATTTTTGTTTATCATGAAATTTATATAATTATACTTAATATTATTATTAAATTATATTTTTATAGATGTTCTAAAAACTAAATTTGGTAAATGTCTTACATAAGGTACAAAAAATATGTTAAATTTAAAATTTAGAAGCAAAATTAAGGATAGAAATTTTTAAAACATTACTATATAAAATCCAAGTTTTAATTACAATTTGTGTAAAAAAAGCAAAACATTAGCATTTCAAAAGTTTTTATAAAAATAACTTTTTAGGAATAAATCAAATTCTTTAAATAAAATTTCCAATACAAAAACTTTAGACAAAGATATTCCTGTTTTTCTAATAAATTCTCAATGTAGTAGTTTATAGACTAATGATATATAAAAATAATAATAATTAAAATAAAATTAAAGTTGCGAACTATTTTAATTAGATAAATCTATTTTTAAAATTTTTGAAAAGAAAGAAGATAAAATTTCTTAGATAAATACAGAAAAAAGTAATTTTTATTCAAAATTAAATAGTATAAGTTTAAATAAAACAACACTTGCTAAATCTAATAGTAAAATAACTTCAATATTGGAAAAAGGGTAAAATAATTAGTAAGATTATAATTCTCATGGTATATATTAAGATTTTAAAAAGTTTGTACATAAAAAATTTAAATTATAAAAAAGTGCTTCAATGAATTTAAATGAAAATTATAGTGAAAAATAAATTTAAAAATAATAAAAAATTCAAGATAATATGAAAACAACTTGTAAAAAATTATAAAAATGTTTTAGCCCTAATACTACAAGACTAAACTAATAAAAAAGTATAAAACAAAAAATAAGCTAGTAGTAATAAAAATATTAAAAAAATAATATTTAGAGATAATTAATAAATAATCTTACACCGAAATGTTTTAATATTATTAAGAATGATAGTAAAATTACTTAAATAGTAAATACTATATAAAATTAAAAGCTTTATATGAATAATAAAAAATTAGAAAATAATTACATATAGTAATTGAACAGGCGAATGTTTTTTAAATAAGATTGTGATTCTAATTTTAAAAAAAAATTAAAATAACAGAAAATTTATTAAATGAATGAATCCTTTAATTCTAGTCCATTAAATTATATTAATAATAAAAAAGATTAAAAATATTTGCGATTTAAAAAATATTTTAATAAAAAATAAACAAGTAATAGGTTGATATCTTAAATATCAAAATCAATTCCTAAATTAAATACAAGTTAAATAAATAATTAAGATATTTAAGATTCATAAAATAATATTGACTATGAGAATAATATAAAAAATAATTAAGCCAGTTAAAACAAAAAATAAAAAAAGTTTTTTCAGTTAATTAATTATTAAAATTATAATAATTAAAGTTAAATAAATAATTCTAATTTATATTTTTATAGGTGAAAAAAATTTTTAATTATATTATTATTAAAAGAATATAATAGTTTTTAAATAACATTAATACGTTTTTTTTATTTACATTTAATTATATTATATATATATATTATTATATAATTTAATATACTTAACTCAAATTATTTATAACAAAATTATATAAAAAATACTTTTTATTTCAAATAAAATAAATATTTTCAAAATTCATATGAATTTAATTTTTAATAGATATTTTTAAACATCAAAAAAAATATTTAAAAAAATCAATATGTTATTTTATTTTTTAAGGTAAAAATTTTATTAACTCAATCTATTATAAATTGTCTTTTTGGCTTTTAAATAGGAGCCAATCTTTATCTATTTCTATTAGGATTATTTAAATTTCCTCTATTTTAATATTACTCTGATTACTAAGAGTTCTGATATGAACTCTCTTGTCCACTTGACAAGGAATCAGGATCATAATTACTTTATTATTATTAATTTAACTACTAATTGGTTTAATTAGCATACTCAGGGAAAATATGATTCATTTTTCCACCTAGACCTCCTTATACAGAACTTCTAAGAGCAACTGCTTTAAATATTTTTACTCCCACAAAAGTTATAGCGTATGATGCAACAACTCCACTTGTAATTATAAATGGATAGGTGACGGACTAAGTTTCGCCTGAAACAGCATATTCTTAACAAATTTCTCCATTTTCACCACTGCATTCCAAACAATTACTTTCTGGGCAGGCTTTACAAGACTCAGATTCATAATTATAATAATTTCCTAAATAACATAAACATTCAGGAGCGGATAAGTAATCAGCCGCACATTTTAAACATGTAAATCCACTTTAATCACATTCTGCACAATTTTCATTATTGGAACAAGTCAAGTTTATGCACTTATTAATTAAAAATTAATAAATTATTATTTATAATTTTAATTATTTTTAATATATTTAATTTTTTATTTACAGAACAGGTGTCAGT
Source organism: Pseudocohnilembus persalinus (assembly GCA_001447515.1). Taxonomy (NCBI): domain Eukaryota; phylum Ciliophora; class Oligohymenophorea; order Philasterida; family Pseudocohnilembidae; genus Pseudocohnilembus; species Pseudocohnilembus persalinus. The sequence continues at coordinate 160,737 of LDAU01000220.1, forward strand.
GTCTAGAACTTAATCATCACTACACTCTGTAAGTTCACAAATTACACAGTCACATTTATCTTATTCAAAGTAATATCCTTTTTCGCAAGGGAAGTCTTATCTACATATACATTATCCATTTTTATCACAAGAATAACATTCTTCAACTTTTTAAGTTCCGTAATCAAAATAAACGTCAGAATCACAAGGATTACAAGAATCAGGGCACTTGGTACATTATTCCCCATTATAATAAGTATTATAACCACAATCAATTACCAAATCATAACCATCATCATTAGTATCATCATCCTCATCTTCATCTTCATCTTCATCATTATCTCCACCATCAGAATCCTAATCTTAATCATTATCATTATCATTTCCACCTCCTCCATTGTCCTCGTCTTCATCTTAATCTTCATCATTATCATTATCATTATCTTAATCATTATCACTATCTTCATCATTATCATTATCTTAATCTTAATCGTTATCTTCATCATTATCATTATCTTAATCTTCATCTTCATCATTATCATTATCTTAATCATTATCTTAATCATTATCTTAGTCGTTATCATTATCATTATCTTCATCTTAATCATTATCTTAATCATTATCATTATCTTAATCGTTATCATTATCTCCTCCAGTTTCTGACCCGTCATCATCTTCATTATCTGATTCTTCAGGAATTCCAGTGCAGTCAGAAATTATATCCAAGCCTTTGATATCACAAATAGAGTACAAAATGAATTATTTAGGGAAAAGGTTCAACATATCTTTATTGTCAAAATTTTACATTGCTATATAGCCAATTTTTTAATTTAAGTAATCAGCTTTTTAAAATAAAAACATACCGGCCATACCAACATCAATGTCATATATTTCATCAGTATCCTGTTTTTTTATATAATTATTTAATATATTAATAACTTTTTTTCTAAAATTTTTTATTTCTTACCTCATAATTTACAATCTTTACACTTTAAGTTCCTCCTGTAAACAACATATACTTGCTTCCAATAAAACTGACTCTTAAAATAGCATTAGTACCTAATATAGCCCCGTCAAATAATTTATATCCTTCTTATATAGTACTAGCATCCCATAAACCAGAAGAATAAGTAGGTAAATCTATCAATTATGCTCTTCCATAATCATCAGATACCACCAAATAATCTTTTTTAGGAGGTCTGTCTATAGTAGTAATTTAACCATTCAAAAAATTGGCTTCTGTATTTCCTATTTCTGTATCAGTGTCAATGTGGTAAAAGTATAACTTATTTGGGTATCCATAAACTAAATAAATTTAAATTTATTGATTAGCAAAATACAAGTTATATTAAATTTTATTTATAATTAATTTTAATATATATGTAATTTATTTTTAATAATTTTAAATTATAATTATTTAAATTTATTACCAAGAACAAACCCGTAGTCCTCATCATGGTAAACATAAGATGCACTCACATGATTTGATTTTTTTTCTTAACATGAAAAATTTTCTAAAGAATCGTCATTATTCGTAAAAGAACATAAATGCATAGAATTGTATTATTAATTTCCATCATTTTATAATATAGACATATAATATTATCTAAAATAATGTAATAATATTAATTAATTTTTATTTTATGTAAATTTAATAGGGGTTACTAAATAATAGGGTTTTTTAATTTATTTTATTGGTTATGAGTTTAATCATTCAAGTGGTTAAATTTTTTTATGAATTAACACTTATTTTTTTTAAATTAACTAGTTTAAATTTATAAATATAATAAACCCAATTACCGCAATTTCAAAAAATAAATAAAAACAACAAAATTCTTATAATTCTAAATATATAGTTACACTGATCCGTCATCTTATTCTTCATAAGCAATTCCGGGTAAAGACATCAATTTAAAATCAAAATCTTATTCTATAGCGTAATCTTTAGAAGAAACATTGTAAGAATTTCCGTATTCACCAGAAACAAAATAATCTTCAACATTTATCGCTACAAATTTTGTTTCAAAAAAAATAAACGCAAATTTACTTTTTGGTATATTAACTATTAACTAAACAATTTGATCTATATCTTAAAACTGAACTCTCATTTTTTCGGCATTAAATGGTCTTGATAAAATTAAGTACTTTTCTGTCTAGTATCCAATTGCAATTGTTATATCAGAATCTTTTTTATATATTACGTAAGAAAAAAAATTAATATTATTTAGATAAAGCAAAAAATTATGTAACCCAAATTTAAAATTATAATAAAAAATAAATATTTTAGAAATTAATTAAATATTTATCCTTTATTGTTTCCAACAAAAAATGTTCATTTTTAAAAATCCTAACAAATAAATTTTTTAAATACATTATTTTTTTTAATATTAATTTAAATCCTAGAATACTGAAAGAAAAAAGTAATGAAAAAAAATACTATAATTCGTTACCAAATCCATCTACATCACTAGTTACATCAGATACTGCTGTAATATTATAAGGTGTTTATAATATATTATAAGATTTTTGTAAACTTGGTGCTATTAAGCTTAGGAAAAGTATAAAAATTAGTGTATTTTGAATTATTTTCATTATTTTTTATTTCTATTTATTTTTATTTTTTCTTATTATTTTCATTTTAAAAATATGTGGACTTATTCTATAATACTTATTTAAGTACTTTGTTTTTTATTTATTTAATTGAAAAAATCTGAGAAATTCCTACAGCTTTAAAACAAGATTATAACACTAACGTATATTTAAAAGAATTCATAACAATTACCTTTAAAAGTGTAATATTCTTTTATTTATGTAAAAATGACCCTAAAATACAGATTTAACTGACATTTATTTAACCTGTAATTTTTATTTTAAAAAATTTTAACATATTAAAAAAAATTGAAAAAATAGAGTTTTTGCCACTATTAAATAATTTTTAATTATAAAGTAATGCACACTATGTAAGAAAGTTCTTTGAAAGAATAGAAAACATAAAATAAAACATATATACTTTAATAAATAATTTCTTCGCCAATTAATCGATAGAATCAAGAATTTTAATTTACTAAAAATTTTTATTTAAATTTAACTTTATAAAATCAGTTCATTGTTTTATGCTAATAAAAAAATTAATTATTCTCAAATTATATATTACCTACTCTAATTTATACGAAAATTTAATAAATTATATAAATATTATTTCAGAATTAAAATCTTAGTAATTAATTAATAATATAAATCTCAAAAGTATTTATACGATAAATATTTACAAAATACACAAATAAGAATTTAAAATTAATTTTATCAGTTTAATAAATATAAGTATGTAAAAAAATTCTTATAAAATTTTAAAAATATAAATACAGAAGAAAAAATGAATATAGATATACTATAATTAAAGGTAAAAAAAAGTACTTGAATTTTATATATATTATAATATCTATTTTCCAATGATTAATTAATTTTAACAAAAATCAAATTAATAATTTTACAATTTTATATGCTTGAAATTTCATTTATTTATATATATCTAATATTCAATAAAAATAAAACAATTTACATTTATTTACTTATAAATTGGTATTATTATATTATTTTTTTAATTTAATATATAATACTTATATATTTATATTTTATTTTATAAAACTAATAAAATATAAATAAGAATATTATGATCAACAATATAATTTATTTTGAATTTATTGTGTTTAGTTTAATTATTTAAATAAAGGATATTGTGGCAATTTAATCAGTTATTGTTTTATTTTAAATAATAAATATAAAAAATATATAATTTTTAAATATAAGATTTAAAATTAAAACTCCTATATTTTTAATAGATAATAATAAATAAATATGCTGTTTTGTATTATAAAATATAATAATAATTTTATAATGAAAAATAATAGAAATGTCTTTTATTTAATTTTATATTTAGTTAATTAAATTTAAGTTAGTTTATTCAATATAGAATTATTAATAAATTATTTTAATAATTAAAATTATTCCAATTTTTGAATTAAATAAAAAATATAAATAAAAAAAACAGTTTATTAATTAAATTATTAAACAATAAAAGTAAGAAGGATTTGAATACATGTTAATTATATATTTAGGTGCAGGAATAATTATTGGTCTTATAGCCATTACATTTATGCATGGAAAACCAGACCCTTTTAAAGAAGATAAATAAAAGTCTGATTCAGATATAAAAAATGATGAAAAATCAGATAAATAAAAAACCGAGACAAAAATTGTAAAAAACAAACAAAATAGTAGTTAAAATTAATCATAAGTCAAAAAAAGAAATATAAATTAAACTGAAAATAAAAAAGTAAAAGAATAAAATGAATAAAAATAAGATGAAGTATAATTAACAGAAGAATAAAAGTCATTTTTAAAAAAAAAAGAAGAAGAAAATTTGGCCAGTTAAAAAGCCTCACAAGAAAGACAAGAAAGAATATTAAGCAAATTGTCACCAAGTGAAAGAAAATTAATGTAAGAGTTTTTTGCTAAAAATTAAGGATAGGAAAAAAAATTGCAACTCAGATTTTTTTTTATTGAAGCTTTTATGATATTTACTGCTGGTAAATTTAAAATTTATTAGTTTTTACAAATAAATATTATTAGCATATTGAAAAAATTTGTATTCAAATGTCTAGTTATCTCACAATTAATATTAAATATGATTATTTAAACATATTTTAAATCGATTAAATTATAAAAAATTGCTTTGCATTTTACAATTTAATATTTATTTTTATTTTCATTTTAATTTAAATTTTAATGCCTAAAATTGTATTGATAGCTATGCTCAACTGATAAAATAATAATAATATAAATATTAAATATAATGTACTTATTTTATATTAATTTAGTAATGGTTTGTTATGCCTTATGGTTACTTTTAAGTGAAGATGCCTATAAACCAGCTGAAATATATTAAATAATAATTTAATTGGTATAAGGAAAAATTCCTTTAGAATTCGACGGAAATTATAGGATGAAATAAAGAATGATATAAAATACACTTAATTAATGATAATATTATATAAATTAAAATCTTATAAAATATATAAAGTATATAATGTATGAAATTTTAATTGTAGTATTAATATTTATATTATTTTCTACATAGTTGTATTTTTTAAAAAATTTAGAAATTAATTCCAGTTTATTCTTCACCCAAATTAATAAAACTATTTTTTTTCTCCAAATAATTAAATAAAAAATAAAAAATGAATAAATCTTCTTCTAGACTATCATATAAACTGTAAAATAATATAAAATTTATTAAAAATTCCAGGAATTGTTATAATTAAAATATTTGTAGAAAATAATTTTATCGAAAGAAAATCTTTTAAATTTTTTATAAATAATAATCAAATATAAATTATTTTTTAATTATAATTTATTTATTTTTAAATAGGAAAACTTCTAGCTAGCTAAAATCTGATAAATCAGTAATAATAAAATTTATTTTAAGCTCTTCGTTAAAGCATTTAAAACATAATTATTATTTATAAATAATATTTGTATAAATTTTAAAAAACATAACCATTTTTATAGATTTAAGAATTACCTGTGTCTTCCAAGTTTTAAGAAACATAGTTTAAATCAAAATATACAAGTTTATAAGCTGGTGTATCATAATAAAGTTTTTATTTTGGAAGTTAAATTGCAAAGTTATAAGAATAAGGAGGTAAATATGCAATTAAAATGGAAAATGAATTAAAAAAAATGGTAACTAATTATTATAATAAATAAAAAAATAATTTTTAATAATTCTTTTTTTTTAATTTAAAATAAAATTTATTTAAATTATATTTACAGTAAGAAATAGAATAAGAAATAAACAAAGCTTAGGAAATATTAAACTAAAAAAGGCAAGAAGTTATGAAAAAGAAAAAAGCTAACGGGAACAATAACGATCCTAGAGCATAGTAGGCAAAAATAAAATCTATGCATGCGAAACTAGATCTTTTACTAATCAAATAAAACGAATCTAATGCTTAAAATGATAAAATAAAAGAAGATATAAACTAAATGAGAAGAGAAAAAAATATTTTTGACAAAATATTTTAGTAATCTGAAATAGATATTAAAGAAAAAAAGGAAAAAATCAAAAGAATTTTAAAGCAATAAAAAATAGCCCAAGAAGTAATTTAACAAGCTTAGCAAAAATTAGAAGATTTTTAAAATAATGCTGCTATCACATAGTAATAATTTTATAAAAAATTTAGAATAAAATGAAATATAATTAGTTTTAAATTTAAATAATTTTAATTTCAAAATTTTATTTTGTAAATAAAGGGAAGAGAAATAATTTTAAATAGAATAAGTATTAAATGTAATAGACCCTTACAATAAAGAATAATTGTTATAAAATAGATTTAATTCGACATATTTTGGCTCATAGGAATTTTAGTATAGCTCTAAATATGACACAATAAAAGATAATTAAGAAAATGTAACAAAAAAATTTAATTTTCATCATAAAGTTATTTTAACTTTTAATTTTAAAGATCTTTTTTTTATAAATAAGGATTAAATTGGTTTTATAACTTAACCTATGCAAGGAAATAACTCGATTTATGAAAAATAAATGTACAATAATGTTTAAAATAGTTAGGAATTGCCGCCAATGAGCCCAGAATAAAAAACATAATATTATAAGAATTTATAAAAGTAAAAATAGGAAGATTAGTAATAATAATTAAAAAAACTTGAAGAGTAAGTAAATTCATATTAAAATGTTTTTTAAGAATTAAAAGTTAAAACAGAAAAAGAATCAATAGATGAGATTGCAAAGGTTTTACTTACTTATGATTAGGAAAATTTTTCATTATTTAAGTAAAATAATAAAAATGTAGTTATTAATATTAATTTAATTTTGTGCATATTAATTTTAGGGAAATAAATTAGATAAGAGATGATTTAGATGAATTATAGTAGTAAAGAAAATAAATTCAGTTAGAAATTTAATAGGAAAAATAAGTACCAAAAAAAATAAGAGAAGAAAAAAGAATGAAAGAATTTGAATAACTATAAGTATTGTTTCATTTATAAATGTCATTTATTTAAATATTATATTTTTCAAATTTATATAGAAAGAAAATGAACAACTGATTTAATAAAAAGAAAAAATTAATTAGAGAATAGAATCACAAACTGGGATTTTAAAAGAATTATTTATAAATCTACCTTTAGCATTTAAAAAAATTAAGTGTGAATAAAGTAAACATGTTAAAAATATACATGAAAAAGAATGGGTATCTATAAATATATTTGAAATTTAAAAATTATAGTAATTTTAAGTATATGATTTTTTTAAAATAGGACCCTGAAAATTTGGATTAAAATAATATACTTAATTATTTATCTTTAATCGAAAAAAGGATATTAGATCTTGTAATAGTATACTAAGAAACCCAAAAAAACAAAGTATACTTTTTTATATTTAATTTATATATAAAAATTTTAAATTTAAATTTTATTTTATTATTAAAAGGATCATTAAAATCGTTCAAGAAATAAAAAAAATCCAACATTTTTAAAAAAAACAGAAGATTTTCAACAATTTTGTAATTTTAATAATTTAAATTACAAAATAATTTGTTATATATATATATTTATATCAATTTATAGTATATTTGCTGGATTAAGATGTAGAAGAATAACATTTTAGATTATAAGAGTAAAATAAAGGTAACGATTAATATATAATAAAAGATAAAGATAAAGATAAGGAATTACATGGTAAAAAATAATTAGAAGATATTGCCAAATAAGTAATAATTTAACACATTTTAACTCTTAATTTTTTAGCAAATTTAAATACTAAAATTATATTTTAAATAGGAAATTAAAAAAGTCATTTAAAATTAAGAAAAAAATCAGAAATTAAAAAAAAAATAGAAAAACTGTTGATTGTTGACTAGTTAAATCAAATTAAATTTATAATATTTTTTTTATTTTAAATTTACCTTATATTAATGAAATTAAAATAAAATTATATTTAATATAATGACAATAATAAATATAATACATATAAATTTACTATAATTATAATATTAAAACTTATTAAACTATTTTAAATAAAAATTTCAAATCTCTTCGTCATTAATTATAATTCCTAAAAAAATATAAAAATTTAAAACTCATTATAAATAATTTTAAAATTTATTTATTTTTTAATATTTATTTATCTATTTTTATGTTTAATATTAAATCATAATTACTTTAATAATAACTATATATTATATCATAAGCTTCTTAGAAAGTTTCTCCAAAAGAAAATATACCATCTTCATGTCCTTCTAAAACAAAAATTTTTTAATCCTTTACATTTGTTTCTAAAAACAATCTTTCCACTTCTTTTGCAATTTCTGGAGTACCATATTAAGCATTTTTATCAGTTGTGGGTATTTTATGTAATAATCTTTTCCACATCTTATTATTATGAACGTGAATTACAACTTTTGTATTTTTATCCATTTTATATAAGTTTCCATGAGTCATTGATTCACTAGATGCTTTTATGGGACCTGATACAAAAAAAATGATTATTAGTTAATTTAAATAACAAAAATTATTAATCAATTTTATATAGAACGGTTTCTATAAAGTATATATATTTAAAAATTATCTAATTTTTAAAAACTTATAGATTTTATTATATTTAAATTTATAAAATAAATTTTTAAAAAGTGTAGACCTAAACTTAATTTCAGTATAGATTATTATATTTAATTGAGTTTAATTTATTTAGATCAATATTACATAGTATAATAAAAGAATTAAATAAACAGTGATGTCATAAAATAAAAATAATATAAAAAGTTAAAAAATAAAATGGGACAATTACCTCTACAAGTCAAACAGTTTTTTTAAAGGTCAAAATTTTCTACTAAACAGTAATGAGTGGCATTTAATTTGTCTACTTTTCCAGTTGCGGACCCTGTAATTATAAACTATTAACATCCTTAATCACTAAATTCTTAGGCTAACATACAAAAAAAATATAAAAATTAGCGTAAAAAAAAAATACATTAAATAAAAAATATATTTAATAATATTATAAAATTTGATATTTTCACATTTTTTTACATTTTTAAGAATAGGGACTATTTTCAGGTATATAACTTATATTTCCATATCCTATGCATTCAGGGTATTATCCAATTAATTTTATATCAAATAACTTTTACCTGTACTCGTCTAATTATTTAAGATAAGTATTATAATCCATAGGCTCATCTTAGTACATTTGGCATTTATATTTTATAACTCCATCTTTGGGCTCCTAGTTCAATTCTTCTTATTTAGACATTTTTTTTTTATATAGTAATTTATTTTATTTCTTTTTTATAAATATTTTTTTAGTTATTTAAGTTGATATTTTTTTATTTTTTTTTATTTTTTTTTATTATTTTTAATTATATGCTAGTTTGCTTAATCTAAAATACTATAGAGATTTATGGATTTGACCAATATAATTTAAATTTAAATTCTATATTATTTTAAGTAATTAAATTTAAAAAATAAATAATGAATAAATTATTTTCATTTAAAGCGATGTTGTGAATATTAATTAAGTTTTACAATATAATTTTCTAAACTTATTTTATATATATTTATATATTTTTATACTGTATATATTATAATTTTAATTAAATATAATTTTATCACAAAATCTAAAATATTAAAATCAAGTTAAGCAAATATATATAGAATTTTAAAAAATAAGCTCATTCACAAAAAGTAAATATGAAAAATTTCAAGAAAGCTTCCATAACACTTCTTTTAGTTTCATTTTAGCTGGCAATTTCTAAAAATAGCCTTTTTTAATCGGGAGCTGAATAAATTTTTACAAAAAATTTTCCACTTAAAGGCTCGTTTATAAGTTTAAATACCCCACCCATTTATTTCCAAATTTTATCTTCAAATTCCTCAGTTAAATCAATTAAACAAGGGAAAATATTTTTTAAATGGTTTACGCTTTAAACAATCTTTTACTATATTTAGATAACTTCAGTTCTGATTTTTTATTTTTTACTTATAGAATTCCAGGCTTTTTCAAATTATTTTTACTGTATAAATTAAAAGTCTACAAATTTGTTTATACTTCTTGGAATTAAAATTTAAATTTAGTTTCTTTTCAAATTACTCCTACATTAAATTTTAATAAATAAAAATTAACACAAATTAAAGCAAATATTTTATGTAGAACAAATAATTTTATTTATAATTATATTTATTTTTAATTAACAAATAATTTATTACGAATATATAACATTTATCATGATATATTAACAGGACTATTTGAATTCGGATAAATTTATAACTTAGTTGACAGACTCTTGAGGCAACAATTATTTAACGTTAATTTTATTTGGTTCCGCATTTATTTTCTCATATCCTTATAGTAAAATTAAAATTTTAGATAAAAAATTATATATAAAAACATATATGAATGTAAATGTATAAATTAAACCTGTTATTATTAAAAATATATATGAAATAGTATATACCTTATTAGGAATTCAAAATTACCGATAAATCTCTTAAATTTACATTACTTTTATTTCTAAAATTCAAAACTACTTTAACCTTAAAAGGCACATTTTACATATCAAAGCTATTAGGATTAAAAACTTATTATTATTACAATTATTTTTAATCTTGTTATTCTTTTATATATCTAGCTGTAACTAAAAAATCAAAAGTGTCCAAAAGCACAATATTATCCTAAATCATAGATTTTTTAAACAAAATTTGATCATAAATTGTCATACAATTATTTTTTAAGTGAGACAAATTTTCTTAAAAATAAACATTTTTAAACTATTATTAAGGGGCCAAGTCCATTTTAGCCAATTCTTCCAAAGCTTATGAATTTTTTATCTCATTTCTCTGACTTCTTTCTTATTTCATTTATTTTAACTAATTTTCCTGGCTCAATTAAAACTCTACTTATTATTATTACTATTATTATCCTAAAAATTAATATTACGTTATTTTATTTATAAATTAATATTTATACTATTTATAAACTTAATTAATATTAATATATTTTAATCAATTTTATTTAAATATTAAATATTAATATTTTTACCATTACTACTTTTATTATAGGAGTTACCCTAAAATTAACTGTTATGATAATTCATGCTTGGAGTCTGGAAAAAGTTTTTAGTATTATTTTTATTATTATTGGCTATATTATTATTAGGTGTGCCAATATTGAAATGAGAAATAGGCTACTGATATTGTTATTATTATAAGGGGCCGATATTGTCTTGAAATAAGTAAAATAAAAAAAATTATTTATAATTCATAGAATAATTAATAAAATCATATATAAAAATTATTATAAATAAAAATTTTTAATTATTTACAGTTATAGGAAGTTTTTGCCAAATTGTTATTTAAATGATGTTGGTTAGACTAAAAAAAATCTTATGTAGTTCTATTAAATTATTTGTTTTAATTAACCTAATTTATTTGAATATCATTTTAACTTATTTGTTATTCTTCAATATTTTTTTAGTTTTATATATAATTAGGTCTGAATTAATTAATAGAAAAGTCAAATTTATTATTCTTTCTAGAAGAAGATATTGATTATTGACCAAGTAAACTATTTTACTTATTACTAGATGACTATGCTAAATTTTATATTTATTATTGCTAACTTTTTAAAAAATTTTAACTCTGGGTTTAGTTGTAATTATCTTTACTGCTGAAAAAGGCTTTTTATTAAGAATTTTGAACTTAATTGTTTAAATTAACATTATAGTTATAAGCATTGTAAGTATTATTTACGATAAAATTGTAAGAATCGCTTCTTTTATGTTAATTTAACGGAGTATAGGGTAAATTATTGTTACTATAATTTTATTATTACATATTTTATTTTTTATAATCAGAAGTAAACTTATGAGCAGAATTATAGCTGTTATAGTTTTAGTAAATATTTTATTATGAAGTAAAAGATTACTTTAAAGGAGTTTCAGGCCTATTATAGGCATTATAATTTTATAAAGATTATTATTATTATTTTATTTTTTCCTAACTTGTATAATCAAATTCGCTATTTCTGTGTTAAAAAGGAGAACTAAGTTATGCTTTTTATCTTTAGAAATGTTTTTTTTAAAAAGCTGAACTTTCTTGCCATTTATTAGCAGAATTATTTCTGAAAGTCTAAAAATTGTTTTAATTATTGTCTTCAAAATTATTCTTTCTATTAATGTTTTCCTTTATATTATTATCTTTGTCATTAATATCAATATTTTAACCTTTTATTTGAGCATCTAATTTATTTTTGTTACCTAAATCTTAATTTTAATTGAATAATAATTTGTTATTTTCATTTATATCATAATTATCTTTGAAAAAATTTTTATGCTCAAACTGTCTTTAGTACTCAAGATTTTGCTCAATTTCCTATTATTATTAGTTATCAAACTATTTTAAAACTGAATACGGATCTTAAACTAATGGGTCTTAATTTTAATTATATAATTAATATAACTAAGTATTATAAGTATAGAATTTTTAATGTCCGTCAATTTCTTATTTTTTTTAAAGTGTTTCATTTAAATTTTATTAATATTATTAAAATTCCATTTTTTTTCCGAATTGTTCTTATTATTTCAAATAAGCTTGTTTTTTTTCTAATTCTGATCGATTTTTAGCAATTTAATTATTATTTAAAGCTAATTTAGACCCTGGTGAATCCATTTAAACCTTTTAAAAAGGAGATGATAATAATTATTTTTATTTTTTATTAATATCTGATTAATTCAATTAATTTTTAGAAGGGGATTCAAAAGATTTTTCTTATTTTTCTTATTTTTCGCTTTGTTTTTAATCTGCTTTCTATAATTATTACTAATCTTTCGAGACCTCATTTTTGCCAATTTATTATTTTTATTTTTATTATTATTAATTTTAATTTTCTTTCTAATATTAAAGAGATGAAGCGTTAGATTAAAAAGAAGTATCTAATTAATTTATTCCATTTTCTTATTCAAACATAACTTTTACTTCATATCCGCCTTTTTACTGCTATTTTTTTAAATTTTTTAAGGTATTATTATTAATTTAAATTCCCTATTCTTTTAACCTTTCTTTGGTTATAGAAAAAGAAGAGGCTGCATCTGATTTTTTTGATGTTGAATGTGAAATTTCATCTTATTTAAATTCTTTACCGAAATCATCCCAATTTATTTCATTATTATGTTAGCTTTTATTTTCAGATATTTATTCTTTTTATTCCCCCATTTTTTTGGAACTTGTGTCTCTTTCAGGAATTTATTAAGAATTATTTTATTAACTATCTTATTAAAAATCTAAAATGTTAGATCTATTTTATTGTTTTTAACTTTTATTGGCTGTTTTTTCTAAATTTATAATTTTAAAAAAAATAACAAATTTATAAAAGATAAATATAAATTAAAAAAATTATTTTAAGCTATTTTATTTTTTACTTTTTCTAAAATCTAGTTATTCAGAAATCTAAGCCATTTACTAATTAATTTATTCTTCTAATTTTTTTTAATTTTCTTTCATTAAATTTTTCATTTCCTACTCAATTTAAATTTTTTCAATTTTTTTCATTTCCTCTAATTTTTACTATTATTTTAAATTTTCTTCTTCTTATTTTTTTCTCATAGCATTTTCTTAGTGCAATTCATTTTTCAATTTTTCAATTTCTATTTTCAAGTTTTCAATTAAATTTTGTTGCTTAGAATATTTACTCTTATTTTAAGTGCTCATAGAAAAAGAAGATTAAAATGAAGAATTGTTAGAAATTTAATTTTTATTTTCATTTTCATTTTCTTTTTAATTTAACTGATTTTAAAAATTCAAATTTTTTAAATTTAATTCTTTTTAAGCTTATTCTAATTTTTAAAGACTTTTATTATTCGTTTCTATTTATTACTAATTTTCCTATCTCTAAATTATTTACTCACTCTATGTTTTTAACAACTATATTTATTTTTCTTGATTTTTCTCATTTTAAATTTTTTTAGGAGATTTAGAGTGCTTCATAACTTTTATTTCTTTTTTTAATTTATGGATTTCTCTTTAATTTTTGTCCAAAATTTCACTTATTTCTTAATTATATTTAGAAGAACTCAAATTTAAATTCTAATTTTAAATTTAAACTTCTTTATTTTTTTTATTTAAAATTTAACTTTGTCTTTCACTTAATTATTCCTAAGTTGGATAATCAATTGAACTATTTTATTATTTAATTTATTCTTAGTATCCTTTGCACATTTGGTTAAATTCGTCTTTAGATTTTTAAATTTCGGCCAGTAACTACAAATACGCCTAGTTATTTTAAGTTTATAGTTTTTTTTATTGGGGCTAATTTTTTTCTGTATTTGTACTATTTAATTCTTTTTTTTATTGGTCTGTTAAATTTTAACTTAATTTTTCCTTTTCTTTTTCATTTTCATTTTTTTCAATTTATTAATTTTAATTTTAAATTAATATATTTTTATCATGTTAGTTTTATTTTTATTGGGCTTAGTTTTAAGTTTATTCCATCTATTTTTAATTTTAACTTTTAATTGATGATTTACTTAATTCTTCTTCAATGCTAAAATAAAAAAACTTTAATAAATTAATAAATAATAAATATCTATTTATTTTAAATTACATTGCTAAATCTATATTTTGCTGAGATTTGTTTAAATTTATTTCATGTTAATCTAAAATTGGATATATATTTTATGCACTCATATTTTTGTTAAACATTTAGTCGATTTCATTATTTAAAATATTATTAAATGAGTGAGATTATGACTGAATACTGAAAAATGAATTCATTTAATCTTATTATAATATCTGACTATCATTATTTAAATTTGTAAAATTAATGTTTGTATTATTATTATTCGTAATTTATTATAAATTATTACTATTTTAAAAATTAATATTATTATTATCAAATAAAAAGTTGGATAAAACTGAATTCGACCTTCCTTAATTTCCTTCTATAAATTAATTTGAAGGCTGTACTTAAAGTTTCATTGGGTTGAATAATTCTGCAGAATTATTTCCATTTAAATTTGGATTTTTCACAAAATCTTAACTTTAATAATTTTCATTCAAATTCTAAATTTTTAACGAATTTTATTAATTTAAATTAAAATTTTATAAATCTGCTAAAACAACAGGCCTTTCAAGAATTTTTAAAGGTTATTTTTAATTTTCTTGCAAATAAAATTATTAATCATTTTTATTTAAACTTGGTAATAACGGTAAGGAATTTTATTAATCTAAAAATTAATCTTAATTAAAATTTTAATTAATATTTTAACTTTTTTGTAAATTTTCTTCATTTTATTGAGAAATTTAAGATACTTGAGATTCACTTAGACTTTTTTCCTGTAATTATTAAGATTAAGTCATAAAATCTTCAAAATTTATCTCTTACTAACTTTAATTTTAATTATTTTATTCTGATTTCTGGTTGGAAATCTGTTTTTCTTATAAACTTAAATTTTCTGGTTTATCTTATTAATTTTAAATTTATTTTTGCTATTCTATTTAATTTATTAAAGCTTTTTACTAACTTTTATTATTTTCATCTTATTATTATTCCTCTTAGAAAAATTAGTCTTATCCAAATTATTAAAAGTCCGATTTTTAAGAATCTGAAATCTAAGATTAACTGGGTTATTTTTCAAAGAAGTCATCGAAATTTATCTCATTTTATTTTATTTATTAAAATTATAAATCTTTTTAACTTTATACAGATTTCTCACTTTTTTCTAAATCTTAATTAATTTACAAGTTTTCTTATTTTTGCTAAATTTAATGTAAATTTTATTCTTATAATTTTTCGGAATCTTTTTATTTTTCAGATTAAATTTTATCAATTTCTTATTATAAAACTCCTAAAACTGAAGTCACTTTTTATTAAATTTAAATATTATCTTGTACTTATTATTAATCTTATACTATATCTTAATCCTAATCATGGTCTTAATTTTAATTGGAATTTTAAACTTCAATTTTTTCATTTTCCATTTCTAATTTTTTTTCACTTTTAACGCTTATATTAGATTTATCACCACTTTATGGTTATTATTTTTATTCTTATTTATTTTATTTAAAATCTAAATCATCGAATTACAAATGATTTTAAAATTAAGTTTACTTTTATTCTTCTTTTTAAAAGCTTTATTAATTATCTAAAAAATCTAATTAATGACTTTAGTTTTCATTTTTTTAATTTTTTTCTATTAATTAATTATCAAAATTTTCATTTTCATTTTTACTCTATTGTTTTTCTGATTCCTTTTTAATTTCTAAATCAAAAAAATCAAAGTCATTTTATACTTAGTTTTATTATTAAGTTTATTATTCATTTTATTAATTTTCGCTGAGTTATTTTAACTATTATTATTAACTTACATTGTTAATATTTTCTTTATTATTATTATAATCATCAAAAAAATCGAAATCATTACTTAAATTGTCTTTATTGTTTTATTAAGTTTATTCATTTTTATCCAAATTCATTTAATTCTCCCAAATATCATTCTCTTAATTACTTTAATTATTAATTTAATTATTTTATTTTTAAACTTCTTCTTTTTACTACTCAAAACTACATTATTTTTCCTAATCTTATAAGAAATCTAAACCAAATTACAAATTTTTATAATCATTTTAATTTATTTATTTTTCTTTTTGTTCTAAATTTTAATTTTCTTAATTTTATTCATTATTTTCATTATTTTCAAGTTTTTCTATATCTTAATTTTTTTCTTAAATTTCTTAGCTTTCATTTTACCATTTCAAATTAAATTCTTACTCTTAATTTTATTCTTCTTTTTATTTACCTTAATTTTCAAAAAATAGCTCTGATTTATTTTAATCACCTTAAAAAGAAGCTTATGATTAAGATTGAGATTCTGAAATTTAACTTTATTTTCCAAAATCTTCGAAATCAAAATCCGCCTGTTATTTTTAATTTTAAGATTTATAAGATTTCTATGATTTTTAACTTTTTATTTCATCTTAATATTCTTATTATAAATTTTAATCATCATTTTTATTTTCCAATTCCTATAATTATTTTTATTATTCTAAATATTATTATTTTTATTATTATTACTATAATTCTTCATTTTTTTCCTACACTTATTCAGTATTTTTATCTTCATTTTTTTCTGATTATACTGATTATTAGGATAAATGTTAAATATCCATATTTTATTAATTTTATTCATATTTTTTTTATTCTTATTTGTTCTCCTCTTAATTTTGAAAAAATGCATCTGATTATTAAGATTAAGACATTTATGATTAGGAATGATTTTCATTAAATTATCCAAAATCATCGAAATTTATATTATCATTATTAAATTTAGAAGATTTACTTTTTTCTGATAATTAAGACTATTTTTATTATTATATTTATTCTATAAAAAAATTGTTTTTATCTTAATCTTAAGATTTACTTTGGTCCTAATATTAATCATAATTTTCAATTTAATTTTTATTTAATTAGTTACTTTTATTTAATTGATCCCAATCAATTTCATTATTTTATAAATCCTATTATTCATCCAAATTTTCTTATTTATTAAAATTATTTACTTCTTTTTAATTATCATCTTATGTAAATTAATTTATTTTAAATTCTTCGACAGAAGTTTATTATTAACTCTCAAAAATTTACTTTTAATCTTTTTAACTTAACTATTTACTAATAAAATTATTTATTAAGTTATCTGAAATTTCATTTTAATTCTCATTTTATTCTTTTAAATTATCTTCCTCTTCATCTTTATTCTCTTATTATAATTAATTATTTTATGAATTAATATCATCTTTTTAATTTTATATTTAATCTTCCTATTAAATTTATTTTTGTAATTATTCATTTTATTCGTTTTATTATAATTATTCCTATTCTTATTTTGATAATTATTATTCTTAATTTTCTTAAATTTATTTAGAATTTTCTTATTATAAATCTTATAATATTAATTATTCTTATAATTATAATTATTATTATTTTTGACAATCTATTTATTATTCTTATTATTTTATATCCTCGTTTTATTCTATTTATTCTTATTATTCTTATTGCTCTTATTGTTCTTATGATTTATAGGAATCTAATTTTTAATTATCATTTTCATATAAATCTAATAAATTTACTTATTATTATAATTATGATTATTCTTTTAATGTATCTTCTAAATTTCCTTATAATTATATTTAGTCATTCTATTCTTATTATTCTTTTATTTTTTATTCATTATTGTTATTAAATTCTTAGTTAATTATATCGCTTTCATTATTTTGATTTATTTATTAACTTTAATTTTTTTCTTCAAATTAATTTAATGATTCTTTAATTTATATTTATTATTCATCATCAGAAATTTATATATTTTATTTTTATCCTTCAAATTCCTAAGGTAATGTTTCTCTCTAAACATTTAATTTTTCATCATTATTTTAATTTCGACAAGAAAGTGACTTTTCAATTTCATTTTTATTATCAGACATTTCAAAAAATTCCTTGTCTTTACTTTAGTTCAAGTTCTCACTCTTATTTTCTTAATCTTAATTTTTTAGTTTTTCTTTATTGTTATCATCACCTTAAAAAGATTTAAAAATTTCTGATTCCTATTATAATTACTACTTTTATTGTTATTTTTAGTTTTTATCAATTATATTATCAAATGATAAAAATTCAGACCCTTTCAAACTGTCTTCATTTTTACCAAGTTATTAATTTTAATTAAAAATATTTTAACTATTTCCGTCATCAAAAGACTGGAAATTGTCACTTTAATTAAAATTGGATTTTTTGCCAATTTTCGATAAATTTTAGCTCGAAAAACTTTTATTTTCTTATTAATTTTGGTTATTTTTAGCCAAATTTTAATGATCAAACGAATAAAATTCTTCTTATTCTTATAATTATGAATTCTCAGGGGAATAAAACTTTGTTTTATTATTATTATCTTCGCCTATAATATTGTTTCCCTTATTATATGAAGAACTATTCAAAGAATTCCTTATCAAATTATTTCAAAAATTATTAAATAAAAAGTGAATAAAATAATAAAATTTATTTATATCTAACTAATTTCTTTTTTTTTTATATTTTTTTCGTTTTATTTATTTACTATTGAATTTCAGATAAATTAGAAACATCTTAAGCCAACTGTTACTTTTTTATATTTTATTAAAGTTGTTATTATATTTTCTATTTTTAATTCATTTCCTCAACAATATCATATTATTCTTCTCTCAGCAATTCAGATTCTCTTCCATAAAGGTCTTCTTCATTTTATTTTTAGTTTTTTTCGCCTTTTATTTCGGGACTTTCAAATTAAAAATCTTACCCAAAATCATTCTAATTTTATGAATTTTATAAATTTTCTTAAACTTTTTATGTATATTATTTTTCCTATTCATTTAATTATTAACTCTTACTTATTTCCTTTTAACTGTTCTTTTTTTCAGAAATCTAAATTTAAACAGATTTGGTTTATTCTTAATCTTTTATTTATTAATCTTGTTAAATATCATCAAAACCACTATTTTTACTGAAAAAATCATTATTATCTTCAAAATCATTTTTTTTCTGATTTTCAATTGAAAAATCAATTTTTTTATCTTATAACTCATTTTCCTGAATATTTTCCTCGCTTTTATTTTTATTTTCTGAAAAATCTCTTTTAGAAACTCTTTCACTTTCTTATTTTTCCCATTCAAAATTAAAATTATTTTGCTCTGAAAATTTAAAATTACCTTAAAAATTTTAATTTTCGAAAAAATCATTTTCATCAACACTATTTTTAACGGGAAATTGAGAAGACTTTTAAGATTATTATGTTTGTAAAAATAATTATTGTTAATTAGAATCCATTCTTTAAAAAGGCTGTCCCAAATTTTCGTCTACTCCAAATTATATTTATTAAAATGAAGAACTTGATTATTAAGTTTTGAATATAAAATCTTAGGGATTT
This sequence comes from Pseudocohnilembus persalinus, assembly GCA_001447515.1. Lineage (NCBI taxonomy): Eukaryota > Ciliophora > Oligohymenophorea > Philasterida > Pseudocohnilembidae > Pseudocohnilembus > Pseudocohnilembus persalinus. The sequence continues at coordinate 180,737 of LDAU01000220.1, forward strand.
TTAATTTCTTTTAAATTTTTAAAAAAATAAATTTTAAATTAATGTGCATTTTTTTTTAATATAAATAAATATATTAATGTTATTTATTATAAATAAATATTACCACTATCTTTCAAAAAAGGGTTGTCAAATTACTCAGAAATCTTACTTTACTATTAAATTAAATTTTAGGAATTTTAAACTGATTTTTATTAATTTTATTATTATTGCTCTAATTCTAATTTATTATCTAGTACTTTTAAATTTTAATTTTAATTTTAATCTTAAATTTAATATTATTATTTTTAAATTTCTTGCGAATTTTTTGAATTTTTTCGAGTTTTATCTTAACTTTAACCTATTTCGCTAAATTCATTTTATTATTATATTAAATCATTTTCTTCTTAATTTTCATCTTAATTTTATTGATTCATTTCTTAATTTTAAATTTAATTCTACGCCTCTTTTTCTGGTGATTCTTCAAAAACTGATTAACTATGCTCAATTGAGTTAAAAGATTTAAAATTGTTCATATTTACACTATTTTCTTCACTTTTGTCAATTTTTTACGATTTTTAAGACTATTACATAGATTTTTCAGAATCCGAAATTTCAACTCTATCTTTTTCATTTTTAAAACTTTCATTTTAATTTTAAATTTAATCCTAACTAATATTTTAACTCTAATTTTAATTTTAATTTTAAAAAGATTAGAAATTTTAGGAATTTTATTCTGATTAAAAATCCGACATTCCAATTGACTCTCGTTAACTGTTTTCTTATTTTTTATCAGTTTTTTTTAAATTAGTAGGCGAATTAAAAGTCTTTTAAGAATTTTAACTTAAGTTTTTATTTTAATTTAAACCGAAAAAATTAGAAACTTTTTGGTCCATTTCCTAATTTTCAAAATCATTTTTTTTTCCGGAAGAATTTTCCGAAAAATTGCTTAAATTTTATTTTATTTAAGAATTTGATTGCGATAGTTAAATACTTTTATTTCTTAATTTTCTAGAACTTTGTAAAGATTTTTAGGAATTCGATTTTTTTTTCAAAGAAGAGTAAATGTTAATATTATTATTTCTTAAAAAAGATTATTGAGAATTTTAGCTAATTTTCTTTTTAAAAGAAGATAAATTATTGAACTCTTAAAAATTTTAACTATCTTTACTATTATTATCATCTAATTTTTTAATTTCTTCTGGTACATTTATATTTATATTATCTGTTTCAATTTTTAAATTTTGTTTTTGTAAATTTTAATTTTATGGGACTTATTAACCTAAAATTTATTCGCTATTTGTAGATGATATACTCAATTAACTTTTGTTTTTTTTATCATTATTTTATAGATATATATCTTCTTCTTATTAAAAATTTTTTTACGATTTTTATTTTTAAAATAAATTTTCTTCATTTTCCTCTTCTTAAACTTCAGGAATTTACAATTACTATTACTCAAAAAATATTTGAAGCAGTTGACTGCTATTTTAACTAGCATTTTCGCTGCTATTATTAGAATTTGAATTTTTATTTTGGCTTTTTTTTTTTAGAATCTTAAAACCTTGTTATTTTTATTATTCTTAATCAAAAATATCAACAAAATCTCTTTCCAAATCTCTAGAAGCTTATCCCCAAGAAGAATTATCAATATTATCATTTTTCTCAGTTTTTCCAGTATACGAGTTAAAATTGGAGCTGGCAAAAAAAAATAATTATAATAAATAAAAAGATGTATTAAAATGTTAGAAATTAATTTAAATATCTTTCATTCTTATAAATTAAATATACCTTGTAAATATTAAATCAGTATTAGTTTAAAAAAAATTAAATTTTCTGTAATAAAAAATATTAAATAATAAAACTTTTAAAGCAAAAAAACTTTACATCATATAAAATAAAATAATAAAAAATATAAAATATAAAATTACCTTTTTTGTTCTATATTTTATTTAAAAATCAAACTTTTATGCAAATCTTACTGTCTCTACAAATAGGCCTTTTTTTGCTAATCCATAGATAAATCTTCATAATTTAAAGAGTGCTAAGAAGATTCGACCTGACTCATATTCATAAAGGCGTTAAAATCAATTCCTTCTTGTTAATTTTTTTTGCCATTTTTTGAAAGTTTTTAAGAAAGTTGAGAAATCTGTTTTTCACTCAAATTGCTCAGCTTTTAACTTATTTTTTCCAGCATTTCCGCAGAAATTTCCAATTTTTTCGGCGATTTCCCAGAATTTTAAGAACTTTTAGGCGAATTTTAATTTTAATTTTTAATTTAATTTTAACTTTATTCTTTTTATTTTTCTTATTATTCTTATTCGAAGTTAATAGCATCTTCAATATTTTATTCTTTTTTTTGTTTAGATTTTTAATCAAATTAATCTTTCCATTATTCTATTTATCCTTTATTTTACTGCTTTATCTACTCTTTATTTTCCTTTTAAATTTGATTATATAATGATGAGTTATTTGAAAAACTACTATTTTGAGAAACTGAAGATTTGGAATTTTTACTCATTTACTCAAAATCTTCATAGTTTATTTCTTAATTAATTTCTTATTTTACCTTTTCATTTTAAGAACTTGTGTTTAAAATATCAATTGGCTTATTTAAAACTTCATTTTACTCTTTTTATTAATATTAAAAAGTCTCTTATTTTTCTTAATTTTATGAGTTTTTATTGTCCTGCGAAATATCATCAGCTTCCAAAAACGACATTCTTTTTATACTATGTTTTAATTTTTAAGATCCACTTAAATTTTATTAACTACTTTAATTTTCTTTTGAATTTAAACTTCCAGTTTTTTCAAGTTTTTAACTGCTTTTTTCATCTATTTCTTAAAAATTTTTACTCTAATTTTCTTTTAATTATTATTCTTATTAAAACTAGAAATTTTAACTTTAACTTTATTTAAATTGCTAAACTTTTTAATCAGGAGAAATATTTTGACTTTAACTCTAAGAAATACTTTAGAAATCAGAAATTCCTAACTATTCTTACGAATCTTGTTTTTATTGATTTTATTAGGAAATGCTTTAAAAATCTAACATATTAATTTATTCATTTTAATTATTATTTTTAGATTTTTTTGAAAAATTTGAAATTCTTTAGTTTTCAGATACATAACTTTAACTTTAACTTTAAAAATCAGACATATTTATTTCATTTCCTTTTTCGCTAGAAATCTGACTTATTTTTTAATCTGTGTTTATGCTCACTTTTTTTAAGTTACTTAAATTGCTAGTTGGACTCTAAAAATCAGAAATCGTTAATTAATTATTGCTACTATTTTTATTTTGCAAAAATTTTTGAGAAATCCCACTTTGAGTTTTGCTAAGACTTTGAAAATCAGAAATGTTTAAAATTTCATTTTTAGAACTAGTTTTCTTTGTCTAACTTATAATTTCTTTAAATTAAAATAAAAATATAAAAAATTAATTTTTTTTTTTTTTTTATAAAATTTAAATTGAAATAAAAAATAATAAATTTATAAGATTAGTAATTAAATTACACTAATTTTTTTCACTTTAAACTTAACTTTCATTATTAAAATCCGACATATTAATTTAATTTTAACTTTCTGAAATTTGGCTTTCATTTTAAAAATCGGATAAATTTATATTTTAATCTTAAGATTATTATTATGAATGTTATTATTTAATTTTAACCAGATTTTATTACTCAGATTGATTTTTTTAGCTAAAATTTTCTGAAATTTAACTTTAATTTTAAAAATCTGACATATTAAACTCATCTTAGCTTTTATTTTAATTTTTTTCAGAATTTTAAAGATTTTTTAAATTCTCATCTTATTAATTTTTTTCAATGTTTTCTTAATTATTATTAAAATTTTCTTAATTTTCTTATTTACCTTATTTTTCAAAATCTTCAAAATTGTCAAATTTCTACGATTAATTTTAATTTTATAAATTTGAATCCAAATTATTATCCTAAATTTAATCAAACTAAGAAAAATTCAGTTAATTTTCCTATTAATCCTGATCATTCAACTGACTTTAATTTCCAAAATCAGACATATTAAATTCATTTGAAAATTATCTTTCTTTTTAATTAGTTTATTTAAAAGTTTCAAATTTATCAGAATTTTATTCATCTTACTAATTTTTTAAATTTAAATATTATTATTATTCTGTTTTATTTTCTTACTATTATTTCTAAAAATCTTCTAAACTTTCAAATTTATTTAGGTCCACGTGAATTTAATTATTTTCTTAATTCTCGTTTTCTTTTTTTTAGTTCGAAAAAAAATCAGAATTTTTATCACTTTTTTGACTGACTTTTTAAGAAGAATTTTCCTTTTAAAATATAATTAATAATATTTTTTATAATAATATAAGTAAATATATTTAATTTTTATTTTAATTTATTACACTCTATTATTAAAAATCTGAAAAATCAAGTTATTACTTAGAATCACCTTCATTTTCTTACTGATAAAATTAAAATTATTAATAATTAATTATATACTTTTACATTAATTTTTAAATTATTTACCTAGTCTAAAAATTACTGCAAATTTTCACTATTTTTTTCGCTTTTCTAAGATGAATCTTCATCTTTCTATTTTTGTTAATTTATTTTTTAATCCTGGGAATTTTCTTATTATATTTATAAATCTTCATTGAATTCATTTAATTATTATGTAAATATATTAGACTTATTAGCAGAAAATATTTTTCCAGCTGATTTTTTTTATTTAAAATCGTTTACTGATTTAGAAAGCGCTTCTTAGTCCCACTTTTAACTTTTTTATAAATTTTAATAAAATTAAAAAATAATAAAAAATTGTATATATTAATAAAATAATATTTATTTTACGATTTATTCATTTCTTCTCCGCTTAAATATGAAGAATAAATTTTTTTCTTTCTTTCACTTGATAAAAAAGATTTACTGTGCTCTCTTAAAGCTTGAGAGGGAGTCTTTTTTTCCTTATTTTAATCTTAGCTTTATTTATCAGCATATTATGGAAAATTTTTAATTTAAGCTTCATTTTAGTTTTAACTTAAATTTTCGTTATCGACTAAACTTTGATTTTAATTTTAACTTTAATTTTCATTATTATTATTTTAAGATTCATTTTATTATGAAGACCCCTCGGTTAAATTATTTAAATCAATATTCTTTAATTGGACAAATTCCTGCATAAAATCGCTTTTTAAATTGTCAAAATTGTTTTATTTTTGTTCATTTTAATTTTCTTCATTTTCCTCTTCTTCTTAGTTTTCTGAATTTTCTTAATTTTCATCTTCATTTGTCATCATTTAAACAGTGTAAACTAAAAGTTTAGCCAAATGAATATTTTTCCCTAAATTTTCAATAAATTATTCTTATTCAATTTCCTCCCAGTCTATAGAATTTATGGTTTCTTAGTCTTATTCAAAAATTTCCGATTATTATATAATATTCATTATCAAATTTTAAACTTCTTCTTAGCAAACTTTTAAAAAATAATAAATTTATTTTCAACTTCATCCAAAAATTTAAATAAAAAGAATTATTTTCCTTCAAAAAAATGGAAATTTATTAATTTGAATTAAAATTAAAAATAAAAAATAAAAATTAGTTTATTATTTCATTTTAATTTATTTTAAATTATTTTAATTTATTTTTATTGTTACTATCTTCTACTGTATTAGATTGAGCGAAAACCATTAAGATTTACTACAAATTAAGTTCTAGTTACTATGATAATTCGGTCCACCCATTAACTTTTTCGGCCAATTAATTGAATAATTATTCTTATTATTGTTATGAATCAATTGACTCTTCATTTTCATTTTCATTTTCATTTTCATTTTCACTTTAATTTTCATTTTAATTTCTTGAAAAAGATTTTGAATCAGACTGCGATTATTGACTATGTTAATTTTCAGATTGTTCATTCAAATTGTTAAGAATAGAATCGTTTATAAATTAACAGTTTTCTGGAAACTAAACTCCATTTTGTAATAATTCGTTATATGCAACTTAAAATATGCTTTAACATTCTTAACTTAGATCTTAATTTCTAGCCCTTTATTTTTTTAAAATAATGAATGTTTTATTTATTTTTAAAGATTATTTTTATTTTTTTTCATAGTTATAAAAAAAAAGAATGCTATAATTAATTTTTATATCTAAAATGTTTTGCTTAAAATTTTACCCTTACTCTATCTAATACTAATCGGCCCAAGTTTTTATTAGCTCCAAGAGTAAAATTAAAAATGCATATGAGTATTATTAATCTTAATTTTCCCCAAAAATTGAAAGACCTTTCTCTTAATGGTCCAAAGGTATATCTTTATCAGCTAATGCAAACTCCATCAATTATGGCAATAAAATTTACTAAATTTACTCTTTATAAATATAAATATTATTAATTTCACAAATTATATACTTTTTTAAGATATATTAGTATATATACATACTTTTTTTAATTTATACCTATCAATACTTGACTCTATATTTACATGCTCTCATTTACTAGCTTTTTTATAAAGGTAAAAAAATTATTAAAATTTAATTTAAGTATTCGATTAATAATTTTTTAATCAAAATATGTTACTAATAATAGTCTATATTTCTACTATGGACCTAATTCCTCATTTTATAAATACTCTAATAATTTCTTAACATAAAATTCAAGAAAATCCCTAATAAATTTTTTTTTATTTTATTAAAAAATTTGGTTTCTAATTGAATACTAAAAGCCGTACACATATATTTATTTAATAACATTATTTTAATCAAAAAGTTTTAATATTATTATACTATATTATTAATATATATATATTATATATTATTTTTATTATAATTATTACTCTTCTGCCTCTTAAATAACAGAAGCCAGTTAAGAAAAGAATTCGGGAGTTTATGGTTAAGCAAAAATTATGTGTTAAATTGCAGAATCCAAGAATTGTTCTGCGTCTATTTCTGGCTCTTAATTATTTTCGCTTTCCATTTTTTATTGGGACTCATTATTTTCTGAGTTTTCGCTGCTTTAATTTTGTTAATTGTTGTCAAAATCTTCGAAATTTATTTCATTTTAAGCTTATTGGTAATTGGAATTTTCATAATTAGGATTTTCGAAATCTTCAAAAGGGTTATTGGATGACATTTTTTAAGTTTTTTAAAGATTATGGATTTTTTTATATTTATTTTTCTAATTTAAATGCGTTTGAATCAATGTTGTTTAAAATTAGTTTAAAAAATTTTAATTTCTGTGTTATTTCTTTCGATTTATGATTCTAGAATTATTGTTTGCTTTTTATTTTGTTTTATTTTAATTTTTTATTTCTGTAAAAAATAGCTATCTATTCAATAATAAATTAAAAAAATTTAATTTAAAATTAAATACTATCAATGATTTCATTATTATATTCAAAAACTATTATATTTAATTAATAAAATTGAAATAAAATAGAATAAAATAAAATAATACAATATAATATAATAAGTTTAAGAATAGAATAATAATCAATTTAAATTTTAAAGAACTATAACATACATAAGTAATAAAATGATAGATTAAGATCTTATCTTTAAATAAAGTTTTATGTTTAATTTTATATAAAAGAAAATATTTTATAAAATAAAATCAAAAATTATTGTTATTATTGTCTTATTATCCCTAATTATTTCCTTAGCCTAAATTATTTAACAACATAGTAAATAATTAATTTATTTCTGAGCCTCTTTCCATTTGATTTCCAGTTTATGATTATTATTATTACGGTTACCCTATTTAAGAACTTTATAAATCCTATTATTATAACTATTATTATTATTGTTATTAATTATTAAAATAACCTTAAAATTGTCTAATATCATTATTACTACCAGCACTATTTTGATTTAAATTATTATTATTATGAGCTGTATTTTAGCCACTCATATTATTAAAATTTAGATTAATTCCTTATATATTTCCACTATAATTAATGTAGCCCTAATTACTAGATTAACTTGTTTATTAATAATGCAAATAATTTCCTGCTTACTGTTACTATTATTACTATTGTTATTATAATTATTATTGCTATTATTAATAATTTATTTATTACTATTATGAATAAATGTCACTTCTCGCCTGCCCAATTTGACTACCTTACATATTAACATTATTGTTATTAATATTGCTTAAATTATTTATATTATTATTGTTATTATTATTATTTGAAGGAGAAATCATAATGTTTGGATTTGGTAAGTGTTGACTAGGATCGTTAAATTGTTATTGTTGTTAAAAAGCCGCCAAATGATGTTGGAAAGGGTCAAAATTTGGGTTTAAATGCTTTTGGTTCTAAATTAAAAAAATAAATAAATAAAATTTATATTAATATTAATAAGCACTTATATGATAATTTTTTGCTGTTGATAATTTTATATTTTTAATCATGATTTGAAAATTTTACTCTTTTATCTCCTTCAAATTTATTTTTAAGATTTTTTAATTATACATCAATATTATACTTTTGAAAATCTCCTTGCAAATTTTAGTGGAAAGGGTTCATTTCTTTAAATTAAAAATAAAATTTCCTATAAATTTATTAACTAATTTTTTAATAAAACTTTTATAAAAATTATCTTTGTATAAAGTATTAAAGTTTTAAATAATAGTTTTTATTAATATTTAGATAATTTTACAATGTTAGTTTTTTTAAGGCTATAATTATTGCTGCTATTTCAATTTTTCATTTTCCATTCTTTTTTTATAATCTTCATATTCAGAATAATCTTCTTCTGGTTTAATTTCAATTTTAGTAGGCTTTCTAATTATCATTTTAATAAATCTCCTTTATTTTTATATTTGAATTGTTATTTTAATTTTAATATGTTATAAATATAAAATGCTTGTTTTATGTTTTTTATTTTAAAAAAAAATTAATAAATATGTTGATTTAATTAAAAATTAGAAATTGGATTGTTTAATTTTTGAATATTTAAAAAAAACAATTTTCATTTACAAATTCTACTATGAATAAATTTTAACTTTATTCTATAAAATTTTAATTTATTATAAAAGTAATAAGATTAATAAATATTTTTAATGTTTTAAACTATCATTTGGTTTATTATTTAAGCATTTATTATTATTGTTATTCGATTTATAGCTATTTCTATAATTTTAAATATTTTATTTCATACTCTTTATTTTATTAGTATTTTAATTATTCCTATTTTTACTGTTCTTAGTATTCTTCAGTTTCTTATTCTTGTCTTTTACTATAATATTTTCCTTTATTCTAATTCAATTAATATTTTTATATTAATATTGTTTTAAATAATAATTTATTTAAAATTTTATTTACTGTACTAATGTAGGCCCATTCAAAAATCAAATCCCATTAATATTCGCATCTATTAAATAAATCTTTAAATAGTCTTCTTATCCAAACATAATCAGGCCTTTCTTCAAAATTAAGATTTCTTGTATATTTCAAATAAGTTGCAAATTCCTCTAAATTAAAAATAAAGAAAAATTATTAATGCACGTCTATTTTTTTATTACTTTTTTTTTTTTATATTTAAATTTAATTTATAAAATAAACTATTATTAATTAATTACCAGGGAATCCATCGCATAAGGCTTCAATAGGGGTAGCAATTTTTTAATCTGAAATTTTATCATATTTATCTTTTTTATTGTCTGCTTTTAACCCTTACCAAGGCAAAGATCCCCTTAAAAAATACATTAGCATATAACCTATAGCTTCCAAATCATCTCTTCTACTTTATTCTTTTTGAAAAAATAAAAATTATTATATAAAATAAATAAAAATTAATTAACTTATAATAAATAATAAACTAATATATATTAAATATAAAATATTATTTTTACCAATTCCTAAATGAGTATTAATTGAGGCATATCTGGCAGTTCCAGTTAAACTTTTTCCTTCTTAATAAGGAATATGTAATCCTGTTCTTTAATCTCTGAATTTTTTAGCGAGTCCATAATCAATAGCATAAATAACATCTGCTTTTTTACCAAGTCCAATCAAAAAATTATCAGGTTTAATATCTCTGTGAATAAAATTTTTTGAGTGAAAATATTCTATTCTTTAAATTAATTAATCTGCTATCATTAAAACTGTTTTTAACGGAAATTTTCCATCACAATATTTTACCAAATCTTCTAAACTTGGACCCATTAAATCTGTAACCATACAATTAAAATCGCCTTCTACGCCAAACCAGTGTATATTTGGAATTCCCACTATTTTATTGTATATTATATTTATTAATTAAATATAATTTTCATTATAATTATTATTTTTTTTAAATATTTTTTTTTTTTTAAATTACGTCCTCCTTGCAATATTTTATATAACTTTGCTTCGTATAATAATTAAGGATTTTTAGTTTTAATTGGCTCCTTTATTTGATAATTATTTTAAAATTAATTAAGATAAAATTTTTCATTTTTAATTTATTTTTACCATTTTTATTGCTACTTCCTATTCTAATTCTTTGTTAAAACCTAAATTTTTTTAAATAATACTTATATAAAATAATTATAGTTTATTTTAATAGTAAAATAAAATTTTTATTATTAATTAAAAATAATTTTAGTCTTATTTTTTTCCTTACCTATATATATTTATCCAAATGATCCTGACCCAATTTATCTTCCTAGTGTAAATTTTCCTCCTCCAACTGTTACTTTATCCATTTTTTAATTGAAACAACTTTCTTATTTTTTTATTAAAAAATTCTAATTTACTAATTAATTATTATTTTAATTATAATTTGTTAATTTCTGTGAAAAGAATAATAATGATTGAATAAAGAAAATTAAAAATAATTAATTAATAAGAAATAAAATAAAACATAATTTTTAATTCAAATAGTATGTTGAATAAGTTTTATTAATAATATAATATAGATTAATTATATTTATTCTATTTAAATTCAGAAATTTTCTGAATGTGAAAATTAACAATTTTAATATAAAATTTTTGTTTTAATTTAACTTTTTATTTTAAAAATTAAAATTAATATTCATAAATTTATTTAAATGTTTAGTAGATATTGTATTATTTAAAAGTTACGATAAAATTTTATTATAATTAAAAAAGTTATTATTAATTATTTATCATTGATTTTTATTTAATAATTTTATTACTTTAATAAATAGCATCGAATAAACCATTCAATCAAATTAATCTTTTTCATTCATTTTACATACTTGATTATCTTCAAACATTACTTAAAATTTTAATTGATAATATAATTTATTAAAAAAATCAAATAAAAAAAAAATACACTAAAATTTTAAAATACTATCTCTTTACCTTATTATGAATAATTAATAAACTAAAAACGGAGAAATTCAATTTTCTAACGTAGAATAACACATAAAAAATAAAGGACACAAGGCTTATAATTCTAAAACCTATGGAATTGTTTTAGACTTAGGAGTTGTATTATAAAACCATGAAATAAATACATAATTAGCCGGATAAAATATTCATTATTTTACCAAATTAAAATTCGATTTGCTCATAAAACTTTTGTAAAAATTAGTTAATCATCGTGACAGCGAAAATGACAATGTTTTTATTTTAGTTATAGGTACTAAACTACAAATTTACTTTGATTTAATTTAACTCTTAGAAGCCAATCTAGCTAATTAGGATATATAAAATGGATTCAACTACATGAAATCTAATATTCAGTAAGATCAAAAATTTAAACTCTATTTGGTAAGTGATGTAATTTACATAATGGAGAAATTTCAAGAGTAGGCCAATACAAATATAGACAAATATTTTTCCTAAATAGTAGATTAAAGGTCAATTATTAGTCAGGCACTTTCAACTACTTATTATTAATTATAAGATTATATGAGAAATAGGATAGTTTTCGACTTTACTTAAATTATTATTACACAGGGAAACATTTTCGACCCTAAAAACGAAGGAGACCCCTAAAATCAAATAAATAAAATTAGAACCATAGATTTTAAAATAAATATTATGACCTTTTACATAGACTAAAAAAATTTTATTAACGAAGATTAAACCTAAATAAATTAAAAATAATTATTCGACTTTAGACAAAACAATTTAGACAGAAACGGAAAATTATTAATGAATTTAAGTTCATCTTTATACAGTAGTAGCATGCTGCTAATGTAAATGTATCTTTAAGGTTGGTAAATAGTTTCTTCGGCCAAAAATAAGCTGCTTTTTTCAGTTTAAAACGCGGATTTAATCGACGAATTTCCAGACAATTTTATGCGTTGCATACACCATAACGACGCCTTGGTCGGCTCAATGAGCAGAATAACTCTTGCTGACTACATTTAAGGTCCCGAAAAAAATTATAAACCGCCCAAAACTTTGTAAAATTATCCCGATTACTACAGCGGTTGCGCGGCCGGAATTCATTTGGCCATGAGCACTTTTTACCACAGAGAGGGCGATTTCCCCTCTTACGAAAAAATAAGAGAGCAAATAAAAGAAGAATACAAATCAGAAATAAATTAGCCCCACACTTACACTATAATTTACAAGTACGCTTAGCAATTCAGACTTTATTCGCGAAGAATTTCGGAAAAAGAGGCGAAATTCCAAATTTTGGGGCAAAAACCCGTTTTGGCCAGACTGAGTCTCGATATTTAACAATGGGAAATATTTTAAGAGTATTTTAAACATAATCCTAAAGGCACTTTAAACAGAAGAAATTTTTTACCTAATTGCGGAATGGGCTCCCACATCGGACTTACTGTAAATTTAGTCGGATTTGACACCAACAGCTTGATATTTTTCAACTAGTGGGGAAAAAATTGGGGAGATAACGGATTTTTTAGACTTTAATAGGAAGGAAATTTGGTAATTGAGTTTTATGAACTTTATTAAGACAGTAATAATTTAACAGAAAACGAAAAATAATCCATCAATTATAGCGGAAACCATGCAGTTAATGATATATTTATGTTGTAAACTAATCCAGAAACTTAAGAATATTAATGTCCATCATGTAATAAAAAATAAAAATTAAGTTCATATATAGGTGACTTTTTGGAAGTTAAATGTTCTTCGTGTTAGCAGCAATATAGCCTAGATAATGTTAATAAAGAGTTATAAACAATTTTATATTTTAAAGAAATGATCGGCGAAAAATGAGACTTAAATATTATAATAATTCGCAGTTTAGAATAAATATATTTTATTTAACGAAAAATACAAATGAAAATAAAAAATAATAATAATAATCTGAAATATCACAGTTCCATATAAATTAATTATAATAAATTTTAGAGTAATGACAAGTTAAAATAATTAAAAAAAAGGTTTCTTTATTACTTTGTGAATTAAATTAAATAGCATAATTAATATTATTTTTAATTTTTATTTGTTTTACATAAAATTATCTATTTTCATTCATTTGTGTATTTTATTGCTTATAAATATTAAAACTTAGAATATTAAATTATATTTTATATATTAATATATTAGCCTAAGTTATTGAATTATAATTTTTAAAAATATTTTATTTTAAAAGCATTTAATATTATAGATATAAACCTTAAAATAAAAATTTTTTTTAGAAAATATATATAATTTAAATTTTAATAAAAAAACCAACTTAACAATAATAATAATAATCAAAATATCAAAGATTTCATACATTCCTTGAATTCTTCAAAACTTAACTCTTAATCATTATTTTTATCAAATGCTTTTAATTACTCTAAAAATTTCTTTCCATCAACCTTTTTTTAAGTATTTTCAGCTAAAATTTCCTCCAATTCATTAAAAGAAATGGTCTAAAAATTTAAAAATTATTTTTAATTATTTTATATATTTTAAAATGAATAAATAATTGGTTAATAATTGACTTCAATAAATTTATATGCAAAATCTGATTTTATATATTTATATACTTATAAATGATTATATATTAAAAATAATAATAATTTTACCCCATTTCCATCTTTATCAAAGAAATCAAAAGCAGTTTTCAAATTTTTATCAGACAAAGTTTAGTTTAAATCTACATTTGCCTTTATAAATTCATTATAGTCTATAGTTCCTGTATTGTCTTCATCGATTTTACTCATTAATTAGTCAATATTTTTTTCAACTTCTTCGGGAAGCATAAATTTCTCGAAGTATTTTTTTAACTCTTCCTAAAAAAAAATATTTAATAAAAATTATTGATATATATAAAATAAAATTATCTTTATTTTTTATATTATTGTTAAAAAAATACTTATAATTCTATTTAAATACCTTAGAAAGTGTTCCATTACCATCGACATCTATTTCTTTAAAAGCCTGAAATTTATAATTTTATAAATTTACTTATTTAATATATTTAAACTTATAAAAAAGTATTAATTTTTTTTTATATATTATTACAACTTCCAAATTCTTTTATTCAGCTTTAGTCACTAATTACTGAGTTATATAAGATAAAACAGCTTGTTAAAAATTGGACTTAGCGTTAGACTTTTTTAAATTATTTAGAGCTTCTTTTTTCAATTCCTTTTATAAATTTATTTTTAATAAATAATAAATAAAAAATAGTAAAATAAATTATATGCTAAAAAATTTATATTTTACATCTGGTAATTTATTAACTGGAGCATTCTAAAACCAAGGATGTTTCAAAGCTTCGGAACAAGAAGGCCTTTAACTTGGATTTTTATTTAATAGTTACAAAACTAAGTTTTTGGCATCTTCAGAACATTCGTTAATTGTTTCGTGGAAAACTATTTCTTATACCAAAATTTTCCTAAAAATTTCTTCTAAACTTTCACCAAAAAATGGATAATATCCTGATAATAAAATGTACATTATACATCCAATAGCCCAAACATCGACTTTTTCATCATAATTTTTTTTAAGTAATTCGGGGGCCATATATAAAGGAGTACCACAAATTTCATTAAATTTTTATCCTTTTTTAAATTTGGTACTACATCCATAATCAATTACCTATTTTATGTATATATATTATAAAAACAATAAAATTTGTAGGTATTATATACAAATAAAAAAATAAGTGAGTATGTATATAATAAAAATTTAAAATTTTAAAAATTAATTAATTATTAAAAAAAAATTACTTTGACACTATAGTCCAACTTTTCAGACGGAGTTTTCTTATCTATCACTGCATTATCAAGTTTAAGATCTCTGTGCATATATCCTTGTGAATGACTGTAATTTATTGCTTCTAATAGCTATTTTACAACTTTTAAATTTTTAAATGATAATAAATATTTATCTAATTTAATATTATATGTAATTATAATAATTAAAACATTTTATATAATTTTTATTTATATTTTTTGTTTACCATTAGCAGCTTCTTTTTCTGAAAACAATTCTTATTATTATAACCTGTCCATTAATGAGCCTCCTTCACAATATTCAGAAACAATATAAAACATGTTTTCATCGCTGTAAAATTCGAAAGTTTTCATTACTGATGGATGGGTCAATTTTTATAAAATTGCAACATCTGTAACCATATTTTTTTATAACTCCTCTTTTGTAAGTCCTTCTTTTGCCATTTTCTTCATAACTCTAATTATTTTTAAAAAAATTTTTAATTAATTAAATATATTTTATTTATTTATAAAAATTAATTATAAATTAGAAAAAGAATATTTATTCTATTAAAGATAAAAAATAAATTTAAATATACAAATTTCATTCTTTTTAATATTTTAATTAGATATCTATATGATTTAAATAATATTATATAAACTGTATGAAAAAATTTTATATATAATTAATAATATTCTAAAAAATTTGTATTATTATTCTAAAATAAATAAAAAGTTCAGAAATTTCATTTTTTTTACAACTTTAAGTTTTTTGGATAAATTAATTCTATATAAAAACACATATATATATTTTTAATACTTAATTATTTATGAATCGAAAATTTCAGGTTTTATATTTTTCTACACTTTTATAATTTAGTTTATTATAATTTATTATTTAGAAAAAAATATATAACTATTGAGATTATATTAATTATATACAAAAGAACAAAAAATTAAGTTTATAAATAGAACACTACTAGTAAAAAAATAAAAATAAAATATTATTAGTTACCTTATGTCATCATTATGCTTATTTTTGCAAACATAGACTGCTCCCTATAAAAAAAAAATTTAAGTCGTAAATAATATTATTAAACCATTATTTATATTTTAAATTTTACATAAGAGCCTTTTCCGAGTAACCTACCAATCTAGTAATCCTATTAATATTGTTTATTTTTATGTACCAAAATAAAATTGTTATAGTCAATGACAGCATTTTATCCATTATTAGTTTCCACAGAATTAGAACTTCCACAACCCATTTTTTTTTTTTACAATATATTATAAACTCTAAAAGTAATATATTTTTCAAAATTTTCTTTTTATTTTATTTTTATTTTTTTGAAATTATTATTTTAATATTTTTTTTGATTAATATTTTTTATTTCCTATTATTGAATAACTTATTACTTAAATTCTTATTTTTATTAATTTTTAACAAAAGCTATATAGTAAAATTAAAATTGATGATATAAAGGTAAAGTATAACTATTATAATGAAATAAAAATTAAAAAAATGCAAGTGGAATACAAATTTCTATAGAAATTCCTATAATTAAATCCTTTCTGATTACTAAATTTCTCTGATTTAGATTCATTTATGGTGAAAAAATAATTTAAAAAGTGTGATTAAAAGCCATAAATTTTATATATATTTTAATTTTAATTATAATTTTTATATTGTACATATATAATTATAAGTTAAATATTTAAATATAATATTTAGAATTAAAAACAAATTAACGATATATATTTTAAATATTAGGTAATTAATATTTTTATATACATTATTAATATTAAAAATAAGTATGATTAATAAAAAAAAAATTATTATATATTAACAAGAATTTGCAAATGATATTATTTAGAAATCTATTTATAGAAAATTTAATTAAAATTGAATCTTGAAACTGTTTGTAAAATTAAAATTCAAGTATATATCACTATATCTACCACAACATTTGTAATTGGAAAAAAAACAAAATAATAAATTAAAAAAATTTTATAAAATTATAAAATTACTTTTTATGAATGGATTTTAAAATAAATATTTATAATAATTTATAATTTAATTCCTTAATTAGTTCAAGTAGAAAAATAAATAAAATAATTTTTATATATAACTTTAATAAAGTAATTATATTTTTAATTTTAAAATTATTAATTTATATTTAATTCATTATTTTTATAAAAATATAAAAATTAATTTCATAAAGAATTAGTTTATATTTAAAACATAATCATTTCGTCATTTTTAATAAAAATAAGATTAATGTTTGAGTGTAATGTCAAGGATTATATTAATTCTATTCGAAATAATAAATTTATTTTAATTATTTGATACATTTTAAACATATGAAATCAATGCCTGTTTAGCTTAATTAATCTTTTAAAATCAATAAATCATATGAATTTTAATTTCATAATAAAATTAAAAATAGAAAATCAAATAAAATAAAATATATCTTTCATCAATAAAAAAATAAAAAAAAACAATACTAAATCAACATAAAAAATGTTATCCAAAGCTATATAAAACATAAAATAAGTAAACAAATATAAATATTATTTATAATACAAAAAAATTAATTTAAAGGAAGAAATAAAAATAAATATTATATTTTGTTTAGTACACCAATAATATTTTTATTTTAAAAACTCTTTAATAAAAAATAGGTAAATAATAAAGTTAAATTTAACGCTACTACCAATTATAGAACTGCCAGTGAAATCCCTGCTGATGTAGAAAAAAAATAAATGAATTTATTCTAAGCTATTAATAACGGATTAGATATTGCTTTAGAATCAGATAAAAAGTATTTTTTTAGAAAAAATTATTAATAAATAAAAAAATGATATATAAAAAAAAAGATAATTACATATTTAAATATTTATAAACTTAAAATTATAAGAAAATTAATTTAAGTTTTATATAATATATATTAAAATAATTTAATTAGTGCTCTTTTATTCGGAGAAGATGTTAAATTCGGAGGAGTTTTTAGATGTTCTTTAGGTTTAAATGAAAAATATGGTACTTAAAGAGTTTTCAATACTCCTTTATGTGAATAAGTAATAAAATTACAATAAATAGAATATATAAAAATTTTAATAAAAAAAATTTATATTTTCATTATAAAAATATATTAAATTTTCATAATTTTATAAATGTTATATATTTTTAAAGGGTATTGTAGCATTTGGTATTGGATTAGCTTCTGTAGGAACCACTGCTATTGCTGAAATTTAATTTGGAGATTATATTTTCCCCGCTTTCGATTAAGTATATATAAATATTTAAAATATATATAAAAGAGCATAAAAAAATTAAATGAAAATTTATAATCTTTTATTAAAAATTTAACTAGATTGTAAATGAAGCTGCTAAATATAGATATAGATCAGGAAATATGTGGGATTCTGGATCATTAACCATAAGAACTACATGTGGAGCCGTAGGACATGGAGCCCATTATCATTCTTAATCCCCTGAGGCTTATTTCGCTCATACTCCTGGATTAAAAGTAAAAAAATTAATGAAAATAAAAGCTAAAAAAAATATCATATTAAATTTCTAATTTTTTTAAGATATATATTTTAATTAATATATTTAAATTCAAAGGTTGTTATGCCCAGAGACCCCATTTAAGCTAAAGGACTTTTGTTAGCTTCTATTAGAGACAAAAATCCCGTTATTTTCTTAGAACCTAAAGCTTTATACAGAAATGCCGAAGCTGAAGTTCCTGTTGAAGATTATACTGTAAATTATTTTATTATTATATAATATAAAAATAATTAATACATTAAAATATAATTAAATATTTTCAATTAAAAATTAAGTTGAGTTTACACGTTTCTGAAGTAGTATAAGTTGGATCTGACATTACATTAATAGGATATGGGCCTACTATTAGAACTTTATAAGCTGTAAATAATATTAATAAATAATAAAATTTATTAATTTAGTTATTATATTTTAAAAATTATATGGCGTAAAAAATTAATTTAATTTAAAATTAGGCTGCCGATTTAGCCAAAGAAGAGGGAATTAGTTGTGAAATTATTGATTTATAAACAATTTATCCTTATGATGCTGAACCTATAATTAAATCTGTTTAAAAAACTGGAAGAGCTATTATTTGTCACGAAGCCCCAGTTACAAATTCCGTTTCTTCAGAAATTTCTTCCAAAATATAAGAAAATTGCTTTTTAAGTTTAAAATCACCTGTTTAAAGAATTTGTGGATATGATACTCCCTTCCCCTTATCTTTGGAACCTGTAAAAATTATATTTTAAAAAATATTTTTATTATTTATATATATTATATATAATAAAAATAAATTAAATAATTTTAATTTAATTATAGTTATATTTACCTGATTAATACAAAGTTTTCGAAGGAATTAAAAAAGCCGTAAATTTCTGAAAAAATAAGTGATATAAAAAAAAAATTGATAAAGAAGTAATTTAAGTATTTAATAATAAAAAAACAATTAATGATGAATTTTGAAATGAGTTTAAAAATATCATTATTTAATAATTTTTCTTTTTTTTTGGAAGCTTTAAACCATATATATAGTTTTATTTTACAATAATATTAATATTTTAATTATATATATAAAAATAATAACACTATATTTAATATTTTAAAATTGTAGGTATAGAAGTTTCAATATTAGTAAATTTTACTTAAAAATTAAACAATTTTTTATGCATTATATTTATATTAAAATATTAAATAAATTCTAATATCTTAATAGAATAAATAATAAAATAATATTTGCTTGATAACAACTATCTAATATAAATATTTTTAGTCAAACAGTATAGGTACTATTAAAACAACAAATAAAATAAATTATATTCACAAATTTTTAATAAATAACCAATAAAATTTATTACTATTAAATAAAATAAAAAATAAAAATATAAAACCAAATTTTTATAATGATAACATAAGTAAATAATAGATAAAATCAATTTCAGAATATTAACTAACACAATTATAATGTATAAAATTCAAGTTAGAATTATTCTTCTCAAAATTATTACTAAAATAGATCTGCTTCCCCTAAATTACCAAATTAATAAATCTCTTAATAAAATTATTAAATTAATTTTATGAATAAATAAAATGAGTAATAGAGTATCTAATAAAATCAAATCTCATATTTATAAAATTAATAATTACACGCACGTTTAAATTAAAAAGAAGTAACATAATAAAATTTAGGATAAAAATAAGGATACTTATAAAATCCTAATACTCAAAAATATATTTAACAAAATTAATCATAGTATTTTTCACCGTAACACAAAAATCAACATCTTTACTTTCAATAATAAAATTATTTATAGAGTTATAATATCGCTAATTAAAATTCCTCCTTATAGTAATAATAATAAAACACAGTTTAAAATAATTAAATTAAGGTAGTTTAATTTACAAATAAAAATAATTACCCAAATAATAACCCCCATTAATAGCAGTAATAACAAGTATAGCAATTGAATTTTATTCAAAATTAGAAAATATAACAATAATTTTTATAAAATTAACATACTTAATAAGTCAATTAAGGCAATATTTAAGGTCATTATTAAAATAAATCATAGTAATAAAATAATTTTTAAAATATTGGACATAATAATATTAATAATCATTAAAATTTATACAGAGGTCAAAATTTACCTTTAAATTAAAATGAACCTTATAAAGTAAAAAAAGTTTAGATTAATGCTATACGGGTTCCTAATAATGTTAAATAAATAGAATAATCTCCAAATTCTTTATAATAATAAAGATAGCCATTTAATTATCAGTAAATGGGAATTTAAAATTAAAATTCGAATTAAAGATAAAGTTAAATTTAATGTTCAAATTTCAATAAAAATCAAATTAAAGTATAGGTTGAATAATAAAATCCCGAGTAATTTTTATTAGAAAATCAAGCAAAAACTTTAAAGTAAGATTATTAATAAGAAGAAAATAAGGAAATTTAATTTAATATGTTAAAATTAAAAAAAGAATATGAAGAATTATAATATAAAAAAGAATAAATGTTAGAGTAAAATATTAAGTAATAAAAAGAACTTGAAAAATTAAAAAATAATTGTAATGAAAAAAATTTGGAAAAAGTAAAAAAATATAAATTAATTTTATAAATTTAATTTTTAAAAATTAAAAATAAATAATTATAATAAAATTAGTTTATCATAAACAAAGAAAACGATATAATAAGCCAGAAAATTGTTGAAAACTAGTATACAAAATTTGATAATAAGCAAAGTCCAGGCAATGTTGGTTATTAAAATAATATTTTTTAATACCCATAAAATTTTTTATCACCATAGCCTAAAAGTATAAATTCGACAAATTACACTTCAGAGAAAAAAAATCATTAGGAACATATTTTAACAAATTAGTAATTATTGTTAAATTTAAATTGATGCAAATATTTTTAAAATTAGAAAAAAAAATTTATTAATTTTTTTTTAATTATAGAGAACAAATAAACCGGATTTAATATTATCGGTAGCAATTAGACATTATTAATTAAAAAATGGATCGAGATAAAAAGAATCATATGTAAATTTTAAATAAAATGAAAAAAGATAAAAATTTAATTTAAATTGGAGAGCACTAGAAATTAAACTTATAATTACAGTAACAAATTTTTGAATTATAGAATAAAATTATTAACAATTAAAAAATCCCGATAGATTAAAAAAATTAAAGTTAAAGCTAAAACTAATAAAGGTATTAATTGAAAGTAATTTATTTTTTAAAAAAAATAATAATTTTTTGATTTTTAAAGTGATAGGGATATGGAAGCATTTTAAATTTTATTAAAATAAATAGAAGATGAAAAAATATATCAGTTACAAAAACTGAAATCAGAAGTAAATAGAGCCAAAAGCGAAAAATCAAATTTATAAAAAGAATAGGAAAAGCTAAAAATTAAAATAAAAGAAAACTATTATGACTTTAAAATTTAGTAAATATAATAGGAAAATTTAACTTATTCAACTGTAAAAAACCAAATAAAGAGTTTTGAAGAAACCGAAAAAGATGACTACCAAAAATAATTTACTAAAAATCTATAAGAATATAAACAAAGACAATAAAAAAGAGAAGAAGAAATAAATGAATTAAAAAGGAATTGCTGGAAATTAGAAAAATAAATGGCCAAAAATGATTAATAAAATTAAAATAATACTTAATAAAACTTTGATGAAAATAATAATAGCATATCTAATAATAGTAATATTACTGCTAATTTCCACGTTTAGAAACCGAGTTAAGCATATATTGGAACCTTATAAAATTTTTCTTCAAATAATACTATAAGTTCTTTGACCAATGCTATTAATCATAACTAAAAAAATGAATATAAAAAACCTAATAGCTTAAAAAATACAACAAATTAGTAAACTAACTTAAATTATAATGATCATAGTTTTTAAATAGAAAAAAATTAAAGTTAATGTAATTATACATTTAACAAAATCAGTTCTACTGCAACCAATTAAAATTTAAACGACAATAATTTTTAAAATTCTTAAAATTTAAGAAAAAATTCCCTTGAATTATAAAGTAATAAAGATTTAACTAAAGAAAATAAAATAAACACCTGTGGGATTTTAAATTAATTGTAAATGGAAGGGTAAATAAATTTTTAATATAACCATTTAGCAATTAAATTATATATTTTAATTTTTATAAAAAAAATAATTTTTTTAGATCCAATTACTCAAATAAATTTGAAAAAATTAGCTTTGACACTAATAATATTAATAATAATTTAAACAATAATAAAGGTGGTGATACTTCCTATCAAAATCTAGAAAAATTAAACTAATAAATAAAATTATAAACCAACACATAACAATAATTAAATACAAATTAGTTTTTATTCGAAGAAAAAAATTCTCCTAAAAATATTTTTGGCTATTAAATTGATAGAAATAATAAAGAATCAAATTAAAATATAGATAAAGATTTTAAAAAAAATTATGATAATAATTAAAGTTAAAAAAAAATTGTTCATGCATCAAGTGGTGTCATAAATTAACACTTGTCATCATAAAAAAAAAAGGGTTTTAGAGATATAATAAACCCATATAACCATTAATAAAATGAAGATTATTCTTTTCCATTTTTCAGTGAAAACAATTCTGAAGAAAATAACAAAAATTCTATAAATAATTTTAATAATACTATTTCCAGCTAAAAGTAAATCTTGTAAAAGATGAGCTGTAAAATTTATAATAAAATTGATTAAAAATTTTTAAAAAGTTAATAAAAAAAATTAAAATTTATTAAATCTTCTTATTATATATTTTTTATTATAGCATTGACACCTTAAGAAAGTTAATTATAGAATAATGATAAAAAAAGCTAAAATCAAGATTTCTAGACAAAAAATTAGGCAAAAATTGGTGAAAAAATTTACACTTAAAAAAATGATTATAAATACAAAAGTTCTGATTGTGAACATACAGACAGTAATATAAAACAAAAATTAGTTACCATAGATGAAAAATAACATTAATAATAGTAATAGCTGGAAAACTAATTTTTGAAGAATTCTAAATATAATGTAAATTAAAATAAGTGAAATTTTTATTAAAAATTTTTTAATTTCATTTTAAATTATATATGATGAATATATGTTGTAAAATAATATATGGCTAATTTAACTAATTTAATATTTACAACGTTTATTTAATTTATAAGAATGAAAGATATTTTCATCAATTAAAATACTACATTACATATGATAGATAAATAAATATTTTTATATTTCTTTTTGTGATATAAATTATACTTTTAATATTTAAAAAATATATAATTTATATATTAATACTTTATAATATAAATTATATTGTAATTTTGTATAAATAATATATATAAATATATTTAAATAATTTTTAAAACTTAGATATTTTGTGATTCTTAACCCTTAATTTAATAATTTTTATTTATTTAGCTAAAGCTTAAATTTGATAACAATGATAAGATATTAGAAAGTTTGAATAACAAATAGGCTAATGATAAGTACTTAAATAATTAAAATTAAAATTGTAATGAATCAAAGGAAAGTTGTTTAAGTCTTTTAAAGTAAAGCAAAAACTCCCCAATTCATTTAATTTATAATAAATATGGAAATATATAAGAGAATTAAGAATAATAATATGCATAAAATCCTGTCAACTATTCTATTGAAAAACCAGATCAAAGTAAAATATTGAAAAAATTAAATGAATCATTAAAAATTCCTTTAAAAACTAATAATAAAAATTCTAATCAACCTAAAAAATTTTAATTTATTGAATCTAAATTAAATAATGAAAATTAAAGTAATAAGCACTTAATAAACAAAGCATAATAAAATGAAAATAATTTGGTAAAATAAAGCAGACATTCTAATAATGATAGTATCATTTAATTTAATAATTAAGAAGTAAGTTAAAATATAACTAAATAGGGGTATTAATTTCAATAAAATTTTGATTAAATTAGAAATAATAGTATACCATACACTTAATAGTATATTTAATATTAAAATAGAATTAGGGTAAATTCTTTACCTTAGAAGTCATAAAATGCCTATTATATTAATTAAAACAATCAATATTATTTATAAGAAACTTAGACCAATAATATTTCACAAAATATTTAAAATAAATAAACTAATGTATTATAAAACTAGAATAACTAAAACTTTTAAATAAATCAATAGAAATAATATAATATATTAATAAATGATAAATAATCGCCTAAATAAAATTTGTAAGATTAATAATAATATAATTAGGAAAATGGATATATTAACAGTATTTTAAAGGGATAAATAAACAAAGTAAGATCAATGACATATAATACAAGTAAAACAAGAAGTGAAAATAAAGTTTAATCTCAAAAAGAAAATTTAAATTAAAAAAACGAATAATCAAATTAATTTTAGAATTAAAAATAATAATAAGGATAAGTAATACAAAAATAAATAAAAAATTAATAAAATAATTCTTAAAATATTTAGAAAAAAAAAGTAGCCATTTAATAATTTGCTATTAACAAAAATAAGTAAATTTCATTTAGTCCATAGCCTTTTTTTAATTATAAGCCTAATATTAATATTATTAATTAAAGTTTAAATAAATAATTAAATTTTAATTAAAATTGATAAATATGATAATTATGATGTATTATGTACATATTTAATAGATATATGTAATTATTAAATTTTCTTTATCTAGTTGATTTAAAAAAATCCTATTTTTTTCCAATTCTATATTTAATTATAATATTATATATTTTTATTCAATGAAAAATTAGATTCTTATTTTATTTACTTTTCTTTTATCAATTACAACAAATTGAAATATGATATAATATGTAGAAATAAATTAATTTACTATAAATAATATTCGTTTTTTATATTATTATATTATTTTCAATTTCTAATATAAAAATAATAAAAAATAAATTTATTTTTTTAGAAATTATAAAAAAATAAATAAATATTATTTAAGATTATTAGTATTAATTTGAATATAAGATTTTAGTTAAAAAAATATTTAACATGGTTTTAGATTAATCAATGACCCAGTCTTAAGAAAAAAATAATAAACCCTTTTATTTAAACCCTGATCCTAATAAAATAAAAATATATTTAATTTTATCAAAATTACCATATTACACTGTAATTTTACTAATGTTAGGGATATATATGAGTTACATGCTAGTAAAAATATTTTACATATAACAATTTCTATAATTTTTATTTATTATAATAAAATATTATAATATATGTAAACATTTATTTTAAACTAATTATATATATTTTATTTCTTGTTTTGATTTATAGAACTATATTCTACCAGTAATATAAAACGAATATGATTTAACAAGGTTTCAATTGGATACTTAGAGTCAATAAATTGAAAATGATAATGCTTTTATATAATATTTAAAAAATTAAATTTTTGAAATTAATGAAGAAGAAATGACAATTCAGCAATTTTAAGGATATATATACTTGGTTATTATTCACATTCTTATATCATTTCTTTTTATATCACTAATAAGAGTAAAAATTACCAACCCAGGTTAAGTCCCAATTGTAATATATAAAAGCTTTATTATATTAATATATAAATTTTAAAATTAAAATATAACTTTAAGGATTATGGTAAATATGAAATAAATTAGTATCAAATGTTGGAGGATTAATATATGGCTTATTTATAAAGTGAATTTAATAATTTAAAGGTAAGGTTAGCTCATGAAAAAATAAAAAATCAAGATTAAGATAATAATCAATATTTTTTAAATTAAATCCAGCTTTTTTATCTTAAACATTCAGAAATAATTGAGTAATAAAAGCCATATATAGTAACAGAATAATTTTATACCACTCCAATGGAAAAAAATAATAAGCCTTCAGAAGATTTATTAAATTCTTTAAAAAATTCTTCAATTATAATGGAGAAAGAAGTAGAAAGTCCTAAAAGCCAGTAAAATTTAAATATCAGTATTTTAGATGACGATAAAATAGATAGTTAATTTTAATAAACCGAAAATAAAAATGTAGGTAATGAAAATTTATAATAAATGGATAAAGAACAGGCTAAATACAGAAGTTCGGAAAACAAAACTCCATATAAAGTTTTAACCTATGAAGAAATAATAGAGTAATAAAGAAAGTCAAAAATTTTAAAAAGTGAATCAGAAGTTGATTATGACGAATCTGAGCAAGAAATTGATTTTGAAGATGAAGAAACAAAAAATTTAACTGAAAACAATAAAAAATCTTTTCAAAATATTAATTAAGATTTGGTATAGTAATAATAAAAATAAAAATAATAATAATTAAATGGATAATTAATATTAAATAACCTTAATGCTGATGAAAACTAAGACAATACTATAAAAGTGCTAAAATATTAATTTTTAAAACATACTATGAGCTTTAACAATCTTAGGCTTTGTAGATTTTGCGAGTAAAATTATTTTTAAGAAAAATCATTTACATTATTTTATAATGAATAATAATTTATATTTAAGTTTGTTATTATATGATTATTTAAGTTAATTTATTTTATATAAATTTAAAATTTAAAAATATTTTTTTTTGATAATAGATAGATAAAACCAGATAGGACACACCACTGTAGTTAATGTAGAAAATGCATTTTAAAAATGGATCATCATTGTTATATGTTAGATACTTGTATTGGATTTTTCAATTATAAATATTTTTTTTGTTTTCTAATATACTCAAGTAAAATACAATTAATTAAAAATTATACAACAAATATATTTTTAATAATTATATTATATTACAATTTAATATATGCATTTATATTTATTAAAATTAAATTTTTTTTTTTTTCAGGTTTATCTGGAATATTTATAAGTTTTACTTATTTATAATGTTATTTAGATGCCATTTCTACTTAAAATATAAATACACTAAATTTATTCATAATTAGTTTTAGTTTTTATTTAGTAATTATAGTAACATTAATACTATTTATTTTTACTTTAAATCATATAAGGTAAAAATTATTTAAACTTATATAGAAATTAGAAATTAATAATTTAATAAATATTATCAGATTAATTGTTATAAATAAGACTACTATTGAAGATAAGGAATAACAAAGAAAGTTACATGTATTTTTTTATTTATATATAAAAATATAAAAAATTTTAAAAAAAATTTATTTATACCTTAATTAATTTTACTATTTTACTCTAAAAAGTAATCAGGAAAAAATTTGGGAATTTGGAGAAATATCTAACTCAATTTAAATAAAAATCCACTTTTTTGGTGTTGTCCATTAAGTAAAATTAATATTTAATATATTTATAATAATTAAATATATTTATTAAAAAAAGGACCCAATTAGGATGGATAAGGATTAGTATTTTAACTAAATAAAAATTAAAAATTTTGAAAAAAATATTATATATAAACACACAAAAAAGGTGAAAAATTTAAAGAAAAATATGAATATAAGTTAAATTATTATCATTCTATAAGTACAATAATTTTTCAATAAATTTCTTTTTTCTTTTAATTCTTATAAATCATAAATTTTTTGATAACTATAATTTATTAAAATTCTTCATTTACGATTAATTATATATAATTTAAATTATTTTTATTTTGATTGTATATTTGTAAATTCTCAATATAGTTTTAAATTTTTTTTATTTATATTTCTAATTTTTCCTCAGAAATCTTCTCTGTTTAAAATAGCATTACATTTGGCTAAAACTTCATTTCTTTATTTTCCTAAGAAATATTATTCTCCAACATTACACATGTCAAATAATTTTTTATTGTGTTTTTACAAGAAAATAGGTTACCAATAGTAATATCCTAAGAAAGTGAAAGTAGGAATAGTCCACCAAACCATTTTCTTTCTGGCAAAAATAGTGGCACTAGTAATAAAATTGGCACCTATAAATCCATAAACTAAAGAGTTAATGGTCACGTCATATCTGTACTAAATTAAGTAAAATATATTTAATAAAAAATACCTTATTTAATAATTTTATTGAGGTTTAATAAAATAAATAAGTCAAAAGATTTAAAAAATTATAAAAATTTATATTTTAAAATACTATCAAGTATTTTATTTATATATTTTGCTATTGTTGATTTTTTTTTAATTTCTTGATACACAAATAAAACACTTTATTATTTTCTCATTAACAAGCTCGTTAACGAGCTGATTATATATTTATGTATTAAAAATTTTTAATCTACTAAATAAAGAAAAATCTTAATAATTTATGTTAAAATTGAACTAAGCCTTTTTAATATTTGTTTAAATCAAATAAATAAATCTTTTTAAAATAATCTTCATTTTTTATAATTGTAAAACCATTTATAAATTAATCTAATTTATTATTATTACTTCTCTTTTTGCAATATATCCCCAATCTCTTTCAATTTAGGTTTTATACAAATTAGTATCGAAATTAGCAATATATCTAGCAATAAATTATTTTCTTAATTCTGATGCTTGTAATTCTTCGTTGTTCCAACCGATTCTTTATTCAGCGTTTTCTCTATCACTAATATATCTTCTTGTTGAATAAGACATTCTTTATTTTTTTACTTTTAATATTATGATTACTATTATTTTAATATATATATTTCTAAGTAATTATCTATTATTACTAATAAAATAATTAATTTAATAAACTTAATTTTCTTTTAATTTCTTGGTTGTTTATTTGCATATTTATTTACTTAGTTATATTTAAAAGTTTAATTAATGAGCTTACAAATAGGTAAAGGAAATATAAAAACAATTTAATGGTAATTAACAAAAAATTTCGATAAAATTATTAAAATTCAATATTAAAAATTTTCATAAAAAATTTTTTAGGTGAATTGTATTTTATGACTATATAAATATAAAAAAAATAAATATTTACTGCAATTTTTTAATATATTATTTTATTTCATAATATTAATATACTTAAAAGTATACCATTGAAAAAAAAAACCTAAATTATAGTTTTAATATATCATTTAAAATTTTAAGTTTGCCTAAATAAACAAATAATGTTCACATTAGAATAATATAAATAAACATAATTATTTAAAAGTAAATTTGTAATGTATAAATTTAAAACAGTTAAAAACATAAAAGAATGATAGCTATTTATTAAACATAAATTTTTTAATAATTATTAAAAATCTATATATGTTCAAAGTTTTATATATAAAACTTTAAACTTATAAAATGAAAAAATGTTTTAAATATTTAAATTTTGCATTAAAATTTATTTATTTTTAATAATGATAAATTTAAAATAGTTAAAAAAAAATACATGAATAAATAATATATTAGAAAACATTTGGTTGGGAAACAAATGTATTAATTATTTATTAAATATTTATTTATGTTATAAATTTACTTAATTTCTTATTAAAAAAACCCAAAATTTTAGAAAAATAAAAAAAATAAAAAAAATTATTAAAAATTAGTAGCATTTTTAAAATACCAATTGAATTTACAAAATAAATAAATAACACAAAGACTTCTATTTTATTATATAAATAAATTTAAAAAATATATAAAATAAAACTAATGGAACAAAAATTAATCACCATTTTATGGATAATTTCTTTATTTGCATGCTATATTCTAAGTAATTTTATATAAAATAAATAACTTAAATATAATAATTTATACAAAAAAATAATTATTAATTAATATAATAATTTTGATAGATTATTTTGATTCTAAATTGTATAAATATTCAGAGGCAACTGTGGCTTATATAGGAGCTTTTATTTTAAACATACTTTTACCAATAATTACCTACATTTTAAAATTAAATAAAAATAATTAACAAGATAAAATATTAAAAAATTTTGTTTTTCCAGCTGTGTAAATTATTTACACGGTTTTGAATTTATTTGCTTTTTGCAGATATAATAAACACGAAACTTTAGATGAATAAGAAAATGATAATGAATTTAATTTTGAAAAACAGTTGAATAAATACCAAGCTCTTTTAATAATAATTCCAACTCTTTTTAACATACACGAAATTCAGCTTTTATATACAAGTTTGGGTAGATATATGATAATTTTTGCCCTTATATTTATATTTGAGGATAATTATTCTTATATAAATATATTAAATGCATGCTTTTTTTCGCTTTTGTTATTTTTTACCCTTGAATACATAAAATCCAGTTTTACTGAGCATAAAAATGATATTATTGGGAAAAATAATAAAAATTTAAAAATTAATAGCTAGGATAAATATTAGATAGAGACAATAAATTCTAATCGATTTTTAAATATGAAAAACTAAAAACAAAAGAATGAATTTGAAGATGAATACTGTTCAAATGCCTTTCTTAACATATAGAAATATAAATAACACGTAATATATAAAAAAATTTATATAAATTCAAATTTAATCGATTTATTACAATTAATTATTACTTATTTAAAAAAACAGATTGAAAAGTAAAATAAGGCAGATAAAGTACCATAATACCCTGATTTTAAATAAAAAAACTTTATTAACATTTAAAATTTAGTTCTTGATAATATAAATGAGAGCGTTATATTATTAGATGAAAGTTTATAAGTAAAGTACACAAATTAATCAGCAAATGATAAATTCCAAAAAAATAATAATGAAAAGCATAGAAATTAAAATTTTTCCTAACAAATTTAAGATACTATTGATAATTTGACACAAAAATTATTTATATAAACTACTGAAGAACTAAATACTACATTAGAATAGAATTAGGATAACATTTTATTATCTATGTTTAAAAGTAAAATCCATATAACTGAATTAGACTCTGAGTATTAAAAATCTGATAAAACTTAAAATGAATAAAAATAAAGTCATTTTAATAACAAGAGAAATAATTAAAAAAGGACAAATAGTAATAATTTCCTCTAAGTAGAAAATAATAATCAATTTTTGAGTAAATAAGAAAATAACTAATAAAATATAAGTTAATTATTAACTTCCCCTCCAAAACATTCTTAATTTATTAATGATCCAAAATATTGTAAAGATATTCCCAAAGCAAAATTGTTTAAAAAATATGAATTAGGTTAAAAATCTTTAAAAAATTATTTAAATGATTAACTAGATAAAATCGTAAAAAAGAAAATAACGAACTCATAAAATGAAAATGATGAAAATATAGTATTTTACTCGAATTTATTAAAATTTGAAAGCTTAGGAATTTCTACTCATAGGTTTTCTCATTAAACCCATAATATAAAGATAATTATATACAACAACCATTCTAAAGATTTAATTTAAATTTCTTTAATTTTTGGAGAAATAAATTAGTTCCAGCCCTCAAAAATGGGCTAGTCTTTAGCCAACCATAAATCGACAAAATTATTTTCGAATATAACAAAATCTTTAATTTTAAAATCTAAAATAATTAACAACGATTTTTCTAAATAAAAAAGCTTATAAAACAAAAATAAGTTTTAACCAAGGCAAAGTTCGTTCATCAATAATTTGAAAACAAGAAGCGAATCTCAACTTTAAAAATAAGATTTGTCTAACATTTTTAAATCAATTTCGCACGAATTTGGCACTTATTTAAATATATTAACAAATCTTATTCAGCACGCTCTTGACGACGAAAAAATACCCGAAAATCTTAAAACAAATTATTTTAGTGTTTTTGCCAATAATTTGACCATTGTTAATTCTGTTATGATGGACCATCGTGACTTTATGAGTCTTACTTAAAATGAATTAACTTTATAACTTAAAAATGTTAATTTAGCAGAAGAATTTGATTAACTTATTTCTTTGTTTATTGACCACTTTAATATCAAAGGATTGGGCTTGAATATTCAAATTTCTCCTAATATACCTTTAAAATTTAACACAGATATAACTAAGGTCAAACAGATATTTATAAATATAATGAGTAATGCTTTGAAATTTACTATATAGGGTTAAATTACAGTTAATATTGATTATGCACATCCATTTTTAGAGATAGAAGTTTAAGATGTAATTAAAAAATTAATTTAACTAACTATATTTATTATATAATTTTATTAAATTACCAAATTACATTATATTTTATTAATTATAGAGTTAAATTTTATTATATTACATTTAATTTTTAATGAACACACTTTTTAAATATTAAAAATAGACTGGTATAGGTATGACGCACGATGAATAAGAATATTTAAGACATTTTTTACAAATTACAGATATAAATTAAATGAATTTAGGGTTAAAAATTTCTAAAAATTCGGCAGGATGTGGCATTGGTTTATTTGTTTCAAATTAATTGTGCAGAATTCTTTCTTAAGATGATGATAATATCATTGAATTTACTTCTTAATTAGGATAAGGAAGCACATTTAAATTTAAAGTTAAATAATCGGAACAGGAAGAATAGTTATAGTTCATAAATTTTTTAGAAGATGACGAAGAAGATTTTTACTCAGAAGAAGAACAACAGCAGTAATTATAATAAAAAGATCTAGTTTTAGAAGACAAAGAAACTGAGGTACATGATTTAAATAATTAACACGATAATTATGATAAAAAGAAAGATACACATTAAGAGTAATCTAATATCATTAAGCCTTAAAAATTCAATAATTTGGTTAATTACCCCAGTTCGGATTTAGTTAGTCACGATTATTCAGAAATAAACTAAAGACATAAAAAAACCCTAATATAATCTTATATGTTACCTAATTTTTCCCTTAAAAGAAAAGACAATTAAAAATTAAGTTAAAACCAAATATTAAAATAAGATTAATTTAATAATAATTTACAGTATAATACTATTTAACCAAAAAGTGTTTTAAAATAATCATAAATTCATTATACTTAAACTAGTAATTTAATGCTCAATTCTTCATTGTATAAGTAAAAAGTAGTTCCTAAAAAATATAATTAGCTAAATATATATCCACTTGGATAAAATGACAAAAAAGTACAATTAAGATTTTTATATAATAAAAATATAATTTTTAATAAAATTTATATAAATTTTCATAAAATTGAAAAATTTTATTATAAAAAAATATAATTTTTTACCATATAAATAAATTTCATAGGCAAAAGTATCTCAAATTTTATAAAGAGATTAAAAAAAATCAGCTGTAGGCTTTAATTTCAACAGCATGAATTTTTCATAAAGCATAGGTTTAAATAATAACTTGTAAGAAAATACTTAAATAAATAAAGAATAAAGGTAAAAATTTGCCTCTAAATCTTTTGGAGTTTTATCTAAATTAGAAAAAAGTAAATTCAATCAAATACAAAATTTTTAATCTCAAAAAAAAATTGAGCACAAAGATTCAAATTCTAATGATACAAGTTATTCTGAATTTTAAGATTGGTAAGTGGACGAATTATGTCATGTATAACCACCAAAATAAATGCTTAGTTAAAATACGAAATCTTATCGAATTTTAATAGTTGATGATGAAATTTTTAATATTTAATCTCTTTTATTAATTCTTAAAACTGTTGGGCTTGATAAATATATTTCTTATGCCCTGAATGGATAGTAAGCCATTGAAATATTAAAAGAGTAATATAATACACCTTCTAAATTAAACTAAGAAAAAGGGTTTCTATATAAACTTATTTTTATGGATATAAATATGCCTATAAGTAATATTTATTATTTTAATATATATAGATAAAAATTTATATAAATATTTAAAAAAAATGGGAAAATTATTTTATTCTTTTTAATTTAATTTTTTTGTTTTGAAGTGGATGGAATTGAGGCAACTTAAGAAATAAAAAAAATGTTTCAAGAAAATGAATATCCAATTAATCCCAATATAATAGGATATAGTGCTTATTTTAATAGCCACGGGGATTGCTTGGAAAAAGGAATGGTTGATTTCCTTCAAAAACCTGCCAAAAAATCGGAAATATTAGAAAAAATTGAAAACTACTTTTTTACTGACCACGATTAATATACCGAATAATCTATATCTAATTTTTCGGGAAATTAAGAATAAAGTGTAACATTATAACTAAATAATTAGGAATTTAGTAAAACTTAAAAAATTGACCACGATAATGAACTTTTAGGCTGATTTGATAAAAAATTTATATATTGGAAGCCATATATTAATTATATATTTGAATGGTATTAATAATAGAGATATTTTTAAAAAAATTATAAAAGAATATTACTTAGTATGATTAAAATTATTTTATTTTATATATTATATTTATAAATTTTATGAATATTATATTTAGATTTAATAATTCATATATTTTGAATGAATACCATATATAATTTTAAAATTTAAATATGTAGCAAAGTTTACAAAAGAATTAATAATACCTAACCTAATAATTAAAAATCCTTCTAAATTATTACCTTTTTATAGATATTTTAAGAAAAATATTTATTTTCTATATTAATTATTTTAAAAATACAACAATTATTAATAAAAAAATAAAAAATATTTTGCCAAATATATAAGTATCTTTTAAAAATGGAGGCTAAATCAGAACAAAATCAAAATTAAACTATAAAATATCCAGTTTGTCCAAAATAAGGTTTTCACGAAGGAGAACCCTTAAATCATTTATGCTTAAATAATTAATGTAAAAGTGATAATATTATTTGTTCATTTTGCATTGAAGAAAGACATAAGTAACATTAAACTATGCCTTTGAAAGTCTTTTTTCATCAAACTAACTAAAAAATTAAAGAGTCAAAAAAATAATAATAAGAACCTGATCAAAAAATCGACATCGATAATATTGTATAAAATTTAGAAGACCAAAAAAAAGTATTTTATTAAATAATTTAAATAATATTAATTTTTACTTATAAGATACTATACCAAATATCTTTAATAATATATTAAAATTTATAGAATATAAACTAAATTAATTTATAAATTTATATTAAATATTGTATTTTTAATTTATTTATTTAAATTATTAAAGAACATGCAGACAGTATTTTAGAATTAAGTTTAGGAATGGAATAAAAAATTCTAAGAAGTAGAATAATCTATTATTGATTATTATGATTTATTAAAGGAGTCAGCCCAAACCTAAGCTAGTTCATTTTAAGATATATAATAATTTATTGATTAAATATATACCGTTTAGTATACACCTGAATCACTGAGTTAAACCATATTTAAATTGTTAACAATTGCTCCTAATAGCAGTGAAAAAATCCAATAAGTTACAACTAAAAGTATAAATGATAAATTATTAAATGAGTCTAAAATTTTCCAAGATATGATAAATACAAAAATAACATCTGTTTCAAGTGTAATTATACAAAAAAGATAGATAAATAAATAAATAAATATAATTATTAGTAAAATAAAAAATTTAAATTGTTTAATCTAATTTAAAAACATTATATTTTAGATTTTAAATGAGTTATAGAGCAAGAAACTGACTTAATAATTAATAGCAACCACGTCTAAATAGAACAGTTAAAATCAAGAAGAAGTTAATTTTTTATTTGACAAGTTAAAACACGCAAAAATCTAAGTAATTTCTGATGTATAAGTAAAATCTTTGGACATATCTTATAAAATGGCTCTTTTGGAGCCCAAATTAGATCTTTCTAAAAGTTGCAAATTTGGTTTTAAAATAATAAAAAACCCTTAAAATTATTTAGCAGTAGGTACTAATATATAAATTGTATTTTATTTATATTAATTTTTATTCATTTATTTTTGTAAAGTTTTATATAAATAAATCAAATTTTACAAATACTAGTTTTTTAAAAATTATTATTGAGTTAAAAATATATATTAAATTTATAATAATTTACTTTTTATATAGGAATTTGTGATAAAAATGTGGTAGAAAAAAACAAGTTCATTTTTAGAGCCAGTCCCAATAACCACGGTTGTTATATGGTAGCTTCAAACAAATAAACACTTAGTTGTCACAGTTCGGATTACAATAATTTTCCTAAAGGATTTTCCTTTTTGGAAGGAGATATCGTGATAGTTGAATTTAATCCTAAAGAAAAAAAAACCATTTTCAGCAAAAAAAATAGCTCTGAAAAAGTTGAATTGGCCATGAATATTTCAGATAAGTAATAATTACACGCCTGTTGTTTATTATAGTATAAAGAGTCTGAGGTTTAGTTTATTTAAGATATTTGAAGAAAGAAAAAAAAATTAAAATATCAGAAAATATTTTTTAATTATATCAGTACTATATTTATTATTAGTCCTAAATATAAAATAATTTATATATTAAACTTTTAATTTTAGAAATATGTTATCTTTCTATTATATAGTTTATATAATAAAATAAATTATAAAAAAAAATTAATGCTAGTATTGTTTTTAATTTTCCCTTTATTAAAAATAAACTATTATTAATTTATTAAAAATAAATAAAAAATACTGGTATCATATATTTTTAGTTTCTTAAAATTTTTTTAATTGATTTTTTAATTCTTATATTAAAGTTTTAAAAGTCTATTTTTATTTGATTAAATGTTAGCAATTTTAATTAATTTATGTTTAGATTAGTTGAATTTATATTTACGTAGCTCATTTATTTTTAAAAAATGAGGAAAAAATAAACTAATTATTATTTATCTATTTTACAATTTTAATTTTTATAATAAATGACTTTTTTTATATTCTTGGAAAATACATGATTTTCATTAAAATTAACTGTTTTTTAATTAAATTTTATATAAATTTAAGTGTATACAATAAGTTTCCATCATTTTTATTATAATTTTGGAGAAATCTATTTATTTTCTTTATAATAATAATTCAAAGAATAAATGAAAATGCGCAGAGTTTATATCTTAAATAGCTATAATTTTACAATTTTTTATGTATTTCACTTTTTTAAGAATTCTAATTTTAAACTCATACAATAAAATTCAGTTTTTAAAGAATAAAATAAATACGCATTAAATTATAAATTATAAATATAAATGTAAATAAGGGAGGTTAGAATTTTTTCTAATAAATTTTTATTTTTTCTTTAATTTTATAGTAAAGGCTCCAAAAGTATTTAAAATTTATTGATTTTTTGAAAATTTAGTTGCATAAATTAATTTTGAATTTATTTGTACATTTTTTTCTTGTTTTTTGATAGTTATCAGAAAAGAAATATTTTGGTGAAATTTTTGTTTTTTTTTATTCTTCGAATAAAGCTGAATCTGATCAACATATACACACATATTGAGTATAATTACAATAAAATAAAATAAAAATTTCACTTTTTTTGTTATTTTGTGATTAGAAGGGGGAAATAAAATAAAATAAGCGTATTAAAATTAATTTATAATTAATATAGGTTTATTATAATTTTATACTTTTTTAAAATAAATTTTTTTTCAAATGTTTAAAATTTAAGTATAAAAATGAGCTTTTTTATTGCCTAAAAGTTAGATAAAAGGAAGGTGATTTGATAGCCTTATTTAAGTATTCTTATATATACTGATTTATATAATATGAAAGCGTAGTAAAAGAATTAAAATGTGTGTGAGTGATTTTGAAAGCCTAATAAAAACTATAAATAAGGATAATTTTATATATTTATTGATGTAAAAGATTTATTTTGTGAAATTGTTTTGATTATAATAAAATAAAAGGGAATAGCTAAAATATATTATATTTTATTTAATTTAACACTATTTAACTATATAATTTTTAATTTTTACTAAACGACTCAATGTAAAAAGATGAATTAATTAATTTGGTAAAAAGGTGGGCCACAAGCCCTTAAACATATAGGTAATTAAAATAATTTAATTTGCGTAAATACTAAAAATTATCAGATCAAAATAATATCTAAAAAAAAATAAAAAAAATAAATTAAAATAAATAAAAAAAAATATTACTAAATACTCGCAACAATGGTTAACTTCACCATCGAATAAATCAGAGAAATTATGGACAGATAAGACAATATCAGAAATATGTCTGTTATTGCCCACGTCGATCACGGAAAATCCACCTTATCCGATTCCTTGATTGCTAAAGCCGGTATTATTGCTTCTAAAGCCGCCGGAGATTCCAGATATATGGATACCAGAGAAGACGAAAAAGAAAGAGGTAAACTAAACTAAATTAAATTAAAAAAATTTAAAATAAAAATAAATAAAAAAAAAATAAAAAATTATTTGCTTTCTACTGCATCTAGCGAGCGCTTTGAATAGAGTTAGATTTGAGTAGAACTAACTACTGTTCAAAAGGGTTTGCTAGAAAAAAAAAAATAAAATAAAATAAAAAAAATATTTATAACTTTTCATTAATTTTTAATTAATTTTTAATTTTTTAATAAGGTATCACCATTAAATCCACCGGAGTATCTATGTATTATGAATATGACTACAACCAAGATGAAGACAAATAACCCTATTTGTTGAACTTGATCGATTCCCCCGGGCATGTCGATTTCTCCGCTGAAGTCACCGCCGCCTTGAGAATTACCGATGGAGCCTTAGTCGTTGTCGACACCGTCGAAGGAGTTTGTGTTTAAACCGAAACCGTTTTAAGACAAGCTATGGGAGAATTAATTAAACCCGTTTTAATGGTCAACAAAATCGATAGATCCATTTTAGAATTAAAATTAGGAGGAGAAGAAATGTACCAAAACTTCATCAGAGTCGTCGATATGGTTAACGTCATCATCGATACCTATCAATCTGAAGAAATGGGAACCATTTTATTGTAACCCGATAGAGGAAACGTTGCCTTCGGATCCGGAAAAGATTGTTGGGCCTTCACCATCACCAAATTCGCCAGAATTTACTCCAAAAAATTCGGAATGGAATTCGAAAAATTAATGCCTAAATTGTGGGGAGATAATTATTTCAACCCTGCCACCAAAAAATTCTAAAAAGACGAATAAGGACCTAAAGGATTATTGAAAAGAGCTTTCGCTTAATTCATCATGGACCCCATCTGTCAATTATCCAGAGCCTGTATCGAAGGAGACAAAGAAAAATACATTAAAATGTTGACCACCTTAGAAATCAA
Organism: Pseudocohnilembus persalinus; assembly: GCA_001447515.1. Classification (NCBI taxonomy): domain Eukaryota; phylum Ciliophora; class Oligohymenophorea; order Philasterida; family Pseudocohnilembidae; genus Pseudocohnilembus; species Pseudocohnilembus persalinus. The sequence goes on from LDAU01000220.1 coordinate 220,322, forward strand.
CTTGACCTAAGAAGAAAAAGAATACACCGGTAAATTATTATTGAAAACCGTTATGTCCAGATGGATCAACGCCGCCGACACCATTTTGGAAATGATGATTGTTCACTTACCTTCCCCCAGAGCCGCTTAAAAATACAGAACCAAATATCTTTACGAAGGACCTACTGACGACCCCCTTTCCGCCGCCATGAGAGCCTGTGACCCCAAAGGACCCTTAATGATGTACGTTTCTAAAATGGTTCCCACCACCGACAGAAACAGATTCTTTGCCTTCGGAAGAGTTTTATCCGGAACCATCGAATCTGGACAAAAAGTCAGAATCATGGGACCTAACTACGTTAAAGGAAACAAAAACGATTTATTCGAAAAATCCATCTAAAGAACCGTTTTAATGATGGGAAGAACCGTCGAATTTATCCCCAACGTCCCCTGTGGAAACACCGTCGGATTAGTCGGAGTCGACCAATACTTAATGAAAACCGGAACCATTTCCGACCACCCTGATGCTTGTTTGATTAAATCTATGAAATATTCCGTCTCTCCCGTCGTTAGAGTCGCCGTAAACGTTAAAAACGCCTCCGATTTACCCAAATTAGTCGAAGGTATGAAAAAATTATCCAAATCCGATCCTTTGGTCTTATGTACCACTGAAGAATCCGGACAACACGTTATTGCCGGTTGTGGAGAATTACACGTCGAAATCTGTTTGAAAGATTTAGAAGAAGACTTCGCCAATTGTCCTATTATCAAATCCGATCCTTTGGTCACCTACACCGAAACCGTTACCGAAGAATCCAGTTAAATGTGTATGTCTAAATCCCCCAACAAACACAACAGAATCCACGCTAAAGCCGTCCCCTTAGAAGAAGGATTAGCCGAAAAAATCGAAGAAGGAAAAGTCACCCCCAAAGACGATCCCAAAATTAGAGCCAAATACTTGCACGAAGAATACGGATGGGACAAAGAACACGCCGGAGTTAAATTATGGAACTTCGGTCCCGAAAACACTGGACCCAACGTTTTGGTCGACGCCACTAAAGGAATCCAATTCATGAACGAAATCAAAGACTCTTGTGAGTCCGCCTGGTAATGGGTCACCAAAGAAGCCGTCTTAACCGAAGAATCCATGAGAGGAGTCAGAGTCAACTTGTACGATTGTACTTTGCACGCCGATGCCATCCACAGAGGAGGAGGACAAATTATCCCCACCGCCAGAAGACTTTTCTACGCTTGTGAATTAACCGCCGCCCCCAGACTCTTAGAACCCGTCTTCTAAGCCGAAATCACCGCCCCTATGGACGCCATGGGAGGAGTCTATAATTGCTTAAATCAAAGAAGAGGTATCGTCAACGAAGAAGTCTAAGTTGCCGGAACCCCCTTATCTTTGGTAATTCATTAAAATTATATTATAGCCTTTTTAATTTTATTTTTATAATTTATTTTTTAAAATTTCAATAATTTATTTTTTCTTATTTCTAATTTTTTTTTTTTCTCAATTAGGTCAGAGCTTACTTGCCCGTCGCCGAATCTTTCGGATTCACCGCCCACTTGAGAGGATTAACTCAAGGATAAGCTTTCCCCCAATGTGTCTTCGACCACTGGTAATAATTAAATGGAGATCCTTTCGATTTGGAATCTAAAGTCGGAAAACTCGTCTAAGAAATCAGAAAAAGAAAAGGATTAAAAGAAGGAATCCCCCCTCTTGATAACTATTTAGATAAACTCTGAGTTTGAAACAATAATTTATTTAAAAAGTAGTTTATTCTTTTTTTTTACATATTTAAATTTTTATACTATTAGTAATATTTATATTTAAATTATTACTATAAAGAGTCACATATTAAACAAAAAAAAAAAATCATCTTTCATCTCTTTCATTATATATATATATTTAAATATATTTAAATAACTAGATAACAAATAGTTTATTTATGTATTATTTAAGCCTTTTAAAACTTAAAACAAATTTAAATTATAATTTTATTATTATATTTTATAACCTTTGAACAAAAATATAGAAAATCAATAAAAGTATATTTGTTTGCAATAGCTATTTTTTAACAACAATTAATTAAGTAAATAAATAAAGAAATATTTTGTATTCTTATAAATAAATTAAGATTATTAAAAATATAAAGAATTGATATAATTAATTTTATTTACACAAAAAAATCTTCATTGTATATCCATCCTTCCCGAATATAATAAAAAATAATTATAATAAATTTTTTAAATAATTAATGTTTCGATACAATATGAATCTCCAAAATGTATTTTAGTATTTTTTTCTATCACAATTACATATAAAAAATAAAAAATAAAATATTAAAACAAAAACTTTAAAATATAAATTTAAAAATTAAAAACAAATAATTAACACAAAAAAATAAAAAAAAAACAAAAACAGAATTCCAATTACCCTCACCAAAAATTAGTAAAAAAATGAGTCAATCACCCAGAAACTAAAATTACAGGTCATTTTCTAGAGAAGGTGAAGCTAGATATAGAAAATCTAGTTCTTCTTCTTCCAGATCCAATTCGCACAAAAAACCATAAAGAAGATGTAAAAATTATAAAATAAATATTTTTATTTTATAATTTTATAATTATATTATTTATATTTTACTTTCTAAAAACTTCAAAATAAAAATAAATATATTACTATATTTTTTAATTAAAATAAAAATTTATACAGATACTAGATCCAGGTCTTTTTCCAAATCTTAAAGCAAAATGAGCAAAGATAGATACAGATAAAATAATTATGACAATAGATTTAGAGATAGAGATTCCCATTTCGGGAAACCTTATTAAAATGATAGATTTGATAACAGAGGCGGTTATGATAAATATCAATAAAATAAGGAAAAATCATAATTAAAACTTTTGACTATGAGAAGATATAGGTAAAAAATTATTATAATAATAAATAAAAAAATAAAAAAATCATTTTAATAATATATAAAAAAATTACAATAACACTATTGAAAAAAATTATTTTTGTGAAAAAAAAATAACTTTATTATTCTAAACAAATAGAGAAGAAAACGAAAGTTTAATAAGAGTTCACTTTTTCATTAAAAATTGTTATATGGAAGGAGGAAATGCCGAAAATTTTTTATTTGAAACTAAAAAATAAATCCAAAAATGCGGATACATCGACATAATTCAACTTTATAATTGCTCTCCTAAGGATAATATTACTGTAATTGATAAAATAATTAACAAATTTTAGTTATTTCGAATTTAAACACAATTTTAAACGATAAAATAATTTATAAAAAGGATATCGCAGTGGGCATGAGAATGGATGAAGACGCTCAAAAAATAGTAGAGGGCAACAGAATGATCAATTTAAAAAACAAAAACGGAGAATATAAAAACCAGTACCCAAATTTAAAAATGTCTTCGATTTTCGAAAAATAATTAAAAGAATAATACGAAAAATCCAAGAAAAAAAAGAGTCACGGCGCCGCCTCCAGGTCCAGATCCAGGTCTCAAACGAAAAAAAAATCCAAATCTTACAGAAGATAATAACAATATTACGACCAAAGAATCATGATTTTCGGAATTCCCTACTAAATTTAGTAAAATGACATTAAAAATATTTTGGCCAAAAGAGATATTGTCCCCGTCTCTATGGAATGGAAAGACCATGAGGGCATGGAATACTTACTTTGTTAGTTTGAAACCAAAGAATAATATGAAAATATCATGAAAAAACCACTTATTTTGGATTATTAATATGAAATTGAAGGTCAAATGGTCAATGTAAACTATTTAACAAACAAATTTTAATTAATTAATAAATTTATATTGTTAAGTTATTATTTTAAATTTATAATAAAAATTTCTTTTAGCTCGAAATTCCGGTTTTAATTATTAAAGAAGTTTCTGAAAAAAATATTTTGAGTCAATTAGGATTACACCAAGTCAGACTTAATTACGATAAAGAATCGGTAAAATAGCTTTTACTAAAATAAAATTTAAATTAATTTATATTTAATACAAAAAAATTAATATATATATATGATAATTTATTTTTATAAAGATAGTCCCACTTTTTGTCTACAAAATTTTTAGCTAGTAAGGAACCATCGTAAATTTATTTTAAGACGAATAACATAAATTTTTACAAATTATTTATGCTGAAGATGTCACTTCTCTAGTTAACTTAAAAATTCCAAGCAGTCTAAGTAAAAAAACAGAAAAAAACATATTTAATTTTAATCTAAATTTTAAGTTTTGTCTAAATTTTAGTTTAAATCTCAACTTTAACTTTAATTTGAACAGATATAGTTGTTGACGAAAATGTAAACATGGTTTAATTATAAATAGAATACCCCAATTGTTTTGAATAAATAAAAAGATTAGAAATAAACAAATCTCTTAATTATCAAATAAAGAGAGCCCAACAAAGTTCCAACCCTTAAAATTTATAGCAAAATTAGCAACAATAAATAGAATAGCAAGCATAACAAGATTAAAATCAGGCTTCTGCTTCTAAATAACAAGAAAATTAACAATAATAATAGTAATAAATTTAAAATAAATAGGCTAGCTAACCTCAATACAATCTTTACCAATAAGAATAATAAAATTAACCTAAATCTCCTAGTTAGGAATAACTTTAACAGTCGGGCAAAAAATCTTCTAGTAGAAGTTAATCTTATGATACAAATGGAAACAGTGGCGTTTAAATTATGACGTAAATTAAACTAATTATATTATTTATTTATATAATTCAAAATCAAAAATTTTTTCACTATTTATCTTATTTTTTAATTTATTGTTTAAAATTAACATTATTTCAATTTTATTTATATAAACTAACTCTATTCAAATAAACTAAAAAAAATATATTGAATATGTCTAATTTTATTATCAAATTTTTAAGTGAAAACCAATAAAAATATTCTCAAGAAAGAGAAGATAGAGATTAAGACAGTAAATCAGATAATTTTAATAGAAATTAAGAAAGATATAATAATACCAACAATAGAGACAGAAGTTAATACAATAATAATTACAATAAAGGAAATTAAAATTATAGAGGTAACTATTAAAATAGAGGATAAGGAGATTATAGAAGAGGGGGAAATGACTTTGGAGGAGGAAGATCTAATAGAGGTATAAGAAAAGATATTAATTTTTTAAAAAATTGAAAAAAAAGATATAGATTTATTAAAAAATTAAAAAATTTGAAAGAAAAGATATATATTTTAAAAAACTTCAAAAGAAAAGATATAAATTTTAAAAAAATATAAAAATTCGAAAGAAGATACAATTTTTTAGTAAAAATTTTTAAATAATTACAATTTAATAAATTAACTAGGATAATACGGAAATAGTTATTAAAATAACAGAGGGTCTTATTAAGACAGGAGAGATAGTTCAGGATATAATAATAGAGGAAATTATGATAATAGAAACAGATCTTATAATAATAGATTTTCCAATAATTATAATAGAAGATGAGTTTCTTAAAAAAATTCATTTTCTTTATAATATTTAGAATGAAAAAAAATCAATATATACTTCTAATTAATTAAAATTCATAAAATTTCAGATATTGTTAAAAAAAAAACTTTAAAGCTAATATGGGGATGTATTTAATTGTTAAAAGAATAATTAAACGTGTGAATAAATATTGCATATATGATCAATCAATTTATTAAATTCTTATAGTATTATATCAAAAACATAAACCAATCATTTTGAATTACAAGTTAAAAATTAATTAATAAAATTACATAATATTTAATCAAGTAAAATGTACGGTTAGTCACATTTATTTCTCATTTCATAGAATATTTCACAATATTTGTCTGTTTTAAAAATAAAAAATAAATATACTTATAAGCACATACAATTGTCAATGAATATGATAATTAATAGTTTGGTTTTGATATAATAGGATATTAATTCTAAAAAATAAACGTATTAATTGTTTAAATTTCAAAATTTACATTTTACTTTAAGATAAATTTCTAATTCTGTTTACCTGGTTACCGATATACAAATTTTATGTTTATATCATACTAAATTTATCTCTACTCTATATATTATATTCCAAAATTAATTTATGAAAAACGAATAACTAAAATCAATATTGGTGAGATTATCAATAAAATATTATAGTATCAAGTTATTAATTTGATAGACTTTTTAGATATATAATGAATATAAAAATAACATAAAATTTAAACTCTACAAAGTATTTTTTTTATAGTGAATTCATCATATCCATATACATTACCATACTATGAAATACAATAAAGTACAATTCTAATTTATTCATATAACTTTAATCAAATCGTAATTAATTTCACAATAAAAATCATTTTAAATAAATTTATCAAATATGAGGTTTAATTCTTAATACTTTTCAAAACAAATTAATTTGCGCGATGTCTTAAAAATGTAAAAAATATTGAAATATTATAGATTAGATTCGTAAACTGTAACTAGCTTTAAAACTCAAAAAAATATAGAATCATTTATTAAATAATTTATCAAGTTTAAAATAAAACAATTACTAATTTACTAAGTTTCAAATACAAATACTAATTTACTACTTTTTACTGAAGATTTTATTAATCACTAAAACGATATTACTATATTTATAGAATATAATATTTAATAATTACTATAAATTATATAATATATTTAATTCTATTTAAAAAAATTAAGTGAAAATTTACTAAACAGTTAATTTTTAATGTTCTCTTTCTTATTTTTTCTCTAAAAAATCAAATTATAATTATATAAAAAGTTAAAATCAAAAACAAAAACTATAAAATAACACAATTTTCATTTTATTATCTCTTTTAAATTCAAACATGTCTTAAAATAAAGCAATTGATATCATATTAAGAGTAAGACCTGTTAAAAAACCTTACAATAAATTTAGTAATAAAATTAAATAAATAATATCTTGCAATCATATATTTATTATTTCAATATATATAAATATAATTAAATAGATTTGAATAATGATGAAAATAAATTAGAAGTTCATATTCCAAAAAGATAAAAAGAAGGATACGTAAATAATAGTAAAGAAAATTGGAGGTAAGTATTTTATTTTGTTTTATATACCTTTTATTTTAAATTTACCTTACTTATATTTTTTTTTTTAAAAAAATAAAATATTTTTTATCTAATAAGTTTAGAAATTTTTAAAAAGTTTTATTATTTTTAATAATAAGTTCAATATTTAAATTTAAAAAAACATTTTTTTATAAAAATTTAGTTTCAAATTCGATAAAGTTTTTGACCCCTTAACTAGTCAATAAACAATTTTTAAAAACGTGGCAAAAGATGTAGTTGACTCTGCTTTAGAAGGTTTTAATGGCACTATTTTTGCATATGGTTAAACTGGTTCAGGAAAAACATTTACTATGACAGGAGGAGAATAGTAATATTTTTAAAAATTTAAAAGATGATATCACATAATATATTTTAACCCAAAATCTAAATTATTTATAAAATTTGAAATTAAAATTATGATATAAAAATTTTTAATTTTTTAAAATAGCCATAAAGATAGGGGACTCATTCCGAATACACTTTCTTATATTTTTTCAGAAATTTAAAGAAGAGATGACACAATTTTTGATATAATGATTTCATATTTAGAAATTTATAATGGGACTGGATATGATTTATTAGATGAAAAGCACGAAAATTCAAAACTTGAAGATTTACCCAAAGTTACACCAAGAGAAACTGAAGACGAAGAAATTATTTTAACAGGATTGCAATTACATAGGTATATTAAAAAAAATAAAAATATTTATATTAATTAAACTTAAAAATAAAATATTAACTTACTTTTTTTACAAAAAATCAGAATTTAAAATGAAGAAGATGGACTTCATTTATTAACCATTGGAGATAATAATAGAGTTATATGCGAAACTCCTAAAAATGATGTTTCTACTAGATCCCATTGTATATTTATTATAAGAATAGAAGCTAGAAAGCCAGATTCTGACGTTAAAACCATATCAACTATACATTTAGTGGATTTGTCTGGATCCGAAAGAATAGGTAAAAATTTTAAAATTTAAAATTTTTGATTTTTTTTTTTTTCTTATTTATATCTTTTAAATTTATTTAATTTTTATTATTAAAGGTAGAACTGGAGTTGAAGGGAAGTTACAAGTTGAAGCCAGAAGTATTAATATTTCCTTACATTTTTTGGAACAAGTTATTGTAAGTTTGAATAAGAGAGCTAAAGGGGAAAATATTCATATTCCTTACAGAAATTCATTAATGACAATGGTTTTAAGAAACTCTTTGTAATTTAATTTTAAAAATTAAAAAATATATGATTTTTTTAACCATTTATTTTAAAAATATAGAGGAGGAAATTGTAAGACGAAAATGATTGCAACAGTTAATCCATAAGAAGAAGATTTAGATGAAAGTATCAGTACATGTTAATTTGCATAGAGAGTTGCACTTATCAAAAATTAAGTTGAAAGAAATGAAACAGTAGACCCAGCAATTATAATAAATAGACTAAAAAGAGAAAATGCATAACTAAAAGCAGAAATATCTATGCTAAAAGGTGAAGGTATCAATAAAAATTATTATGATTATATAATAATTAATAAAAAATCTTTATATCAAAATTGAGTCAAAATTATATAAGAAATTTTATTAAATTAATTAAACTCTTTAATATCAGATGCAAAAGACAGTTTAGATCCAGAAGATATAGAAAGATGCAAAAAACAAGTACAAGAATTTATTGAAAACCCTGATCCATCATCAGTTATTATATTGAGTAAATTTATTGATTTTAATTTATGATATATTAATATATTAAAATATTATATTATAATATATACAAATATTTCTAATTAATAATAATTTTTTTTAGATGATAGATTAAAAATAAATGAAGCATTTTACTATTTTAAAACCTTGTATAATACATTAAGAAAAAAAGGAGCTGGTTAGGGAGGAAATTAAATAAATTTTGAAAACAAATCATCTATAAAATAAAACAATAGTTAAGAAGGAAATAATAGTAATAAAAATAATAATTAGTAAGTGGATGGCTAAGGTAGTATGGCGTAATTTGACGAAATAAAAAGACTTAAATTACTTATTCAATAAAGAGACAATGAAATTATGATTCTTTTAAATTTAATAAATAAAAATAAAAAAAATTCTGGAACCCAAGAAATGAATATTCCAGTAAATAAAAAATAAATATACATTTAAAAAATTAAATATTTATATAAAAAGTATAATACTAGTCTTATATTAATTAAAATATTCATAGGTAACAAGAGCTAACAATGAAGATTTATTGAGATCCAGTGTAATGAGAGAGCCAAAACCTATAACATTTTTAGAATAATAAGAAATATAAAGTCAAGAAAATAAAAATAATAGTACTCCTAATAAAATAAAACAATAATCAATTATTAGCGATATAAATAGGGATTAAAGTACTAGAATAGGGAGTGACTTGACAAATATCACTCTTCCGAACAATAATTAAGAAAATTAATTAAAAAATGCATAATAAGAAATTTCAGTAATTTTAATTTTAAATATAATAAAAATTATTTTTATATTATTTATATACAAAAAAATAAATTATACTATTTTATTTAAAAGGATACAGCATCTTTAATTGGAGGAAAAAGCTAAGTTAATATTAATGGTAAAATTTACATTTATATTATTTTTTTATTTTTAAGTATATCAAATGATAATTTTTTAAAAAATTAGATGTAAATTAAATGCTACTATGTCCTTTAAATTTAACTACTGATTAAGTAATAAAATTATTATATTGTATAAGTTATTAAATATTTTGATATATTTTAATAAATATTTTTTATAAAAGTTAATGGATAGAGCGAACTGCTTTGAATTATTCAGAAAATCTTATAGAAAAAACGAAGTTATGGAAGAAAATAAAAAAGTGTTAAAAGAACGATATTAATAAGCGAGGGAGTTAGGAGCTATAGTAACAAATTCTAGAGACAAAATTAAAGTTCTAAAAAATTAAGTATATAAAAATTTAAGTTTAAAATACAAGTATAATACTTATTATTTTTTTAATTATAAAGATAGAGTAAATAAGAAAAGAAATAGCCTTAGGAGTTTTAGTTGATGGATAAAATGAAAATGAAAGGCATCCTGAAGAAGAAAAGTTATTAAAAGAAATAGAAAAATTAAAAAGAGTGTAATATTAAAATAAAAAATATAAAAGCTTCATAATTTATATAAATTCTATATAATTAAATAAAAATTACTTTAAATTTTAGTTATAAAGAAAGCTTTGATTAACTAAAAGAATTAAAAGCTGAAATTGAAAGAATATAGTTTGGTCTAGAAAGAAGCAAAGAAAAAATGCAAAAAGATTTTTAAAATTGGATTGATGTTATGATTAAATAAAAATAATAAATGGTATAGGGTAGAAATAAATCAGATTATGGACCGGGCTTAAATACTAGCTAAACCACAAACAATACAATGTATACATAACATAGACCTCAAAAATCTGCGCTAGTTGGTTCAACTGTGACAATGAATAATAATTTCATGTAAGATAGTCAGTCAGGCAAAAATGTGGTAAATTTTTATATAAAGATTAATTTAAATAAACTGTTTTTTTTTTTTTGGTTTAATAATTTTATCATTTTTAAAAATTTTTCTTAAACATACCAAATTATTTTGAAAAAAAAATATATAATCATAATGCAATTATAAATTAAAAATATTTTATATTAAAGAATATTCAAGATAAAGATGTGGAAAAAAACTTATAGGCGTTTTATAAAGCTAGAGATTAAATTTATAATAAATAGTGAAGTCCATACTTTAGCAAACTTTTAAAGATATATCTTTAAACTAATTAACTTATATATATATAAAATCTAAAATGTAGAATTATAGTATTAAATTTAAGTCATTTTAATTTAGAATGATATATTATAAAAAAATTATTGTTATAATAATATAAAAATGTTATATTTTATATTTTATAATAATTACAATATAAATGTAAGTGTTTCTACATGAAATCTACATATAATTAACTTTTTTAATCTTTTTATTATTAATAATGAGTTTTTTTCCTTTTATTCTTATTAATTACTTAATTTATTAAATTTTTTTTATCATATTTATTAATTATTTACAAAATTTTTACCATATAATTAAATATAACACAATTCAACACAACCCAATTAAAAATAGATTATATAAAATTTCAAAAAAAATTATCAGTAAATATATAAAATGTCCACCCCAGAATAATAATAAAACTTTTAATAACACGCAGGTATCAATGCCTTAATTAATTACTCTGTTATTTGTGCTAAATAATGTAATGTATTAAAAGGAAATGATGATGCTTTAACTGATAAAAATAAAGATTGTTTAGGTAAAAATTTGAAGATTTATAAAAAAATTAAAAAAAATATGAAAAAAAGAATGAAAATATCAAACAATAGAATATACAGTTATCTCAAATGCATATTTAATTATAATATATACATATTTATATAGAAATTATCTAAACTATTTATTTAATAAAATTTTATTCTTATTTTTGAATATAATTTATAGTTTAATGTGCCTAATAAGTTAGAAATTCTTTCCAATACTCCAAATCTGTCTATGGAAATCACTGAGAATCAAAAGCATAAAATATATAATTGAAAATAAATATTTTAATATATCATGAAAATTAATATTGCATTTTTTATATATACATATTATTATTTACTGATATGATGAAATTGTTATTATGAAAAAAAAATTAATTAAGAGAAATTGATAAAATACTGTAGTATGAAAAGATTAATTATTTTTAAACACTCATTTACAAAGTGGTAATTGTATTTTTTTATAAGATTTTTATTTCAATTTTTCGATATTTGCAAAATGCAATATTTTTTTTATGTATAATAAAAAATATAAGTATAAATTATTAAACAGGAGACATCCCATTATTTAATATTTTAAATAAATTTAAATAATATAAATATTTCTAGTATACGCTTTTATATATAAATTATTTATATAAAAAATTTAGTTTTATGTTTTTCCTAAATATAACATGAATATTTTATCGATAATAATCAAAATAAATATGTTTTTTATTTTTTATAATTTTTTTATATCTTCATATATAATACATCTAATTAATTTAAGATCTTTTAAACATTTAATGTAAACTAATAACGGCACTTGAAATTCCGGCAATTGCTACAAATCCTTCATTAAATCTTGTATTTAATACACTTTCAGGAATTTTCGCTCTATTAAATACTGTAATTCCTTAGGCCAATAATTTTACAATGTTTAATGAAATTGATTTTCTCTCATCACTAATTTTTGCTAATATTTTATATTAATTTAAAAAAAACTACTATATTAAAAATAGTAAATTTTAATTTAAAATTTATTATACTATAAGGTATATTACCAACTTATCCACAAAACTCGTTAGGAGTCATATTTTATAATTAATTTTTTAATTCACTTTCTTTGACATAACTTTTTCTCAGTAAAACTAAATAATATGCCATTGCTGCCACAAGACCAACTGATAAGGTATAGTATGCTGAATACTTAGTGTGTTTATATTTTAAGATATTTATTAATTTATACTTCGTTAAAATGGAAAAATTATCTAAAAGATAGAAGAAAAAGTAGCAGATATTTAAAAATAACAAAGAAGAACTACTGTATCTAGAAAATGTTTTTTTTGGCTATTGCACTAAAGCTGTAATTGTTGGTATTAAAATAATTGATTTAAATAGCCTCAAAAGTCTTCTCGATTCAGTTAATTATTCTAAATTTATATAAATTAATTTTAATAAATTCATTATAAAAAATATGTTTTTTTTATAGTGTATAATCTCTAAATTCTATATAAATAAAAGCGATATTCAATCTTTTTGTTTTTATAATAAAAAAATTAAAATCTTTATTACTATACATAAATTCATATTTTTCTTGGTCCTATAAATGCCAACTTGCAAATAAACTTGAATATTGCAATAATTTTAATATCTTATCTCTGCATTCTAAATAGATAAAAAATAATGATATAATTCATATTTATTGTTTTTATATTTTAAATAAAAAATATAAGTAATTATATTATATAATTACCAGAATTATTTAAACCTCTTGTAAAGATAGATAAAATCTCTTATTTTTACTTTTAATCCATTTTATATTATTATATTAAAATCAGGAAAATATATTAATTATTATTTTTTTTTAATTTTATTAAGTAAAATAGATGATTGAGTTTAGAAGTATTTTTATTTTAAATAAAAAAAAGTTATTAAGATATAAGTAGAAAAACTTTCCTAATTTAAATTAAAATTTAATCATTATAGTAAAGCAAATTATTTATATAAAAAATTATAAATGAAATAAGTAGATATAAATAAAATTTAGATGAAATAATTAAAATTATCTTATATGATGTACATAAATACTTTTTTGTAAAAAATGATGATTTATTAAAGGAAATCATATTTAAGAATATAAATAATAAATAATATTCAAACATTTACAAATATAAATTATTATATTTTAATTATTTTATTATTATTATTTTTTGTATAATTAAAATAGTGGTTCTAAAACAATAAACAAAACTTTTAATTACAGAAAAAAATAAAAATAATAAAACCTACAAAATCAAAAGAAACAAGAAAAAAGTTAATATAAAAATTAATCATAATTAAATAAATCTAAACTAATTTTAAAGAAATGAATTCAACTGGATTTTCATAGTAAAAAAATTAATCTATAGGGGGCGCATCTAATAATTTTTAAAATACTCAATTCAGAACCAGTTAAATGTAATTAAATTAAGATTAAACCCTAAATAATGCATAACAAGCATAACTGGGGTAAAATCCAGCAAGTTTAAAAGGAAAATTATAAAATATAGAAGAAATGGCTAAATTAGTGTCCGATGAATTATCCATGCACAAAAAAGAATTAGCAGTTTTAAAATCGGAAAAAGACTCATTAGAAGTAAAAATTACAATATAAATTTAATATATGTATATAATTATATATATTTAATATTTTATAGTATTATAAATATAAAGGTTTTATATATTTATACTTTTTAACTTAAAATCAATATGTTAAATATAAATTAATAGTTATGTTTAATGTTTTATTGATACAAATTTCTTATTTATTTTAATGATTTTATTTCGTTTTAATTAATAATTGTTATAAGTTTAATAGTTATAGTTTTATGTAATTTAATTTAATTATAAATTCTTAAAGATTATATTAAATCTAATTATTTTTAAAGAATGTACTTGGACTAAAATCAGGAGATATTAATAAAACATTATTCAATGAATTAAATAGACTTGAGGAAGAAATGAAGAGACACTATAATTTTTAACATGCAGAAAATAACAGAATTTAATAGATGTTAAATACTTTAAAACAAGAAAAATTAGCACTTTAACAAACATTAATTGGCTTATAAAGAAGAATTGGAGAATTAGAATAACAAATTGGAAACGCTGATATTTGAATATATAATTTCTATATAATTTAATTTTAATTTTTATATAATATTTATCATAATATACGGTATTTTCCTTTTTTATATTATTTAAAAAGGAGAGATATTATCGAATATTGTATAGTTTTATATATGTCTTAATTTTAAAACAAAAATGATTTTTTTTTAAAAAAATTACCAAAAATTTTATATATTAAAATTTATAATATAAATATAATAAATAATTTTCAAAATATTTTAAAGGCGACTGGCTTATTATAGTGTTTATTTTTAACAATTAATTACAAAAATTTAAATAATTATTTGATTTAAACGAAATTCGCTATACCTAATAATTAATAATTAATAATAAAAAAAATTAAATTATATGATAATTTAGAAAACAATACGAATTATAAACTTTTATAATCATCAAAATTACTATGAGGTTTTTACAATTTAAGGCACGAATAGTTTTTTCCTCATTTTGCTGACCCCAATTTGAGGCTATTTTTTTAAAAGAAAACACGTCCTTTCCAGGTTAGTGAGTTCCTTAAATATATAAAAAACCCATTTAATTCATTGAGAGTTTATAATTAAAATTTTTATAGATTGCCATATTTTTTAATTTTAAAAGTAATAGAAAAATATATAAAAAAATCCTCATATTGCTACCAACCTAGAAATAAGTAACGATCCCAAATTTATTTGAAGATCCCCCTAAAAAAAGTTTATTCTATATCACATATATATATATCTGTATCATATTATTATAAAATAACTTTATTTTAATATAGGGATCTTGAGGTAATTCATAATGATGAAGAAGATTTATGATTTAATCCTAATATAGAAAGAATATGTTTCCATATTTTTATTTTTTAAATTTAAGCAATATATTAAAAATATTAAAAAATTTTTTATTTATTAAATAAGGATGATTAAAAACCCATAAAAACCCCAGAATCCTTCTCTAAAAAAGAAAATCCTTGAAAATGAAGATTAATATTAGATAATCTAGCCAAATAACTAATATTAAAAAAATAATAATAATAAAAAATTTTATAATAATAATAAAAAACAATAATTCTTTAGCCTTTACGGTAAAGTAGTCCCTAGTTAGATGGATAACAATATAAATAATAAAGTTAAGCGTCTGCGGCCTCTGCACACCATTTAATTAGGGGGAAATACCTAGTTCTAAATCTAGATTTTTCAAGACTTATTAATTTTTATTTTTTTAAAGTAAAAATTTTTTGTCTAGCTAGATCAAAGAATGAAAAAATTTAATTTTATGTAAGATTTGTTTCGATAAGAAAAAAGAAATAAATTCGGAGTAAAATTAAATAAAGGCTAAAATGACAAACCTTTTTGGGATTTCTAGTCTATAGGTTTTAGGGATACTAATCCTTTATCTTAATTTAGTTAACGAACTGGAGAAGGCCCTTTGGTCTATAGAATGGTATAATAAGGTATTATTATACTATGTGTGCGAAAGTGGGAAAGGTTTGTGGATTTGCACAATTTCGAGGTAGGTCGCTGCTAAGTTTTTGACGTTTAAATTCATTTTTCCAGCATAGCAGAAATAGTTTTTTACTAAAAGGACCACCGAACTTCAAGCCAGAACCCTTTCGCAACACCTGGAAATCTTAATGTTTTTAAACATGGGAAATTATATTTTGACAATGTTATATGGTCAAAAAAATTTCCTCCTGAAGTCGTGGCAGGAGCCTAGCAGACCTTTCTGCGAAACTCTTTAATTAGAGCAGGATATAGATTTTGCATTCAAACTTAATGAATGAAAACTATATTCCATAAAATTAAAAATTTAAAAAATTCTTAAAATCCAAAAAATTAAAATACAAAGTTCATATTTACAAAGTAAGATTTAACATATCCGTTTGAGGAGTATGAGAATTTAAGGCTCAGCTTTAAAATTAAATAATTTTTAAATAAATAAATACAATACTATATAAGAAATTAAATATTTAAGATAAATTAAAATTAATAATTAAAATTTATATATACAACAATAAATACAATGAATTTAAATTAAAATCATTATATATTTAAAAAATTACTATAAACTATAAAAAAACTAAATTATAAATCATAATAAATAAACTATAAATATTATACAACAAAGCATTAAATTATAAAATATAAATATATAAACTACCATAAATAATTAATGATCATACTAATATAAATATTAAAACATTAAACTTAAAAGGAATTAAATTTATCAAATTAAAACACTTTGTTAATTAATATTCGTTATCATAATATATATTATATTGATCATATTTAATTTATCGATTTTAATTTTTATATAAATATACATACTATGTTATATTTATATTATTACAGTTCAATTATTCATCTTAAAAATAAAATGTGTATTTATCAAATATAACTTATTATATATATATTGACCAATATCTTAATTTTTTTTTATTGATATATTTTCATTTATAATATACAGTTAATTTTAATTATTACAATTTATGTTAAATAAATTATTAAATTATTGATCATATTTATTTTTTTAGGTCAACAAAATGAATTCAATATAAAATTTATTTTATTTTAAAAAGAATAAGCATAAAATTAAAATTAATCAGATAAATTTTTGTTTTATTTAAATAAAAATGATACAGAATTAACTTAAATTAATTAATAATTCTTTTTCATTAAACATTTCGACGATTTACAAAATTGGAATAAAATTAATAACACAAATATAAATAAATTTTGTTAACACTATTTATTTTCAACTTGTTTTTCCAACTTTCTGTCTTTTCGCATAATATTAAAATTAATGTAATAATTCTTGATCACTATTATAATATTTAAATTTTATAACAAAATTATAGAAATGCAATAACCAATAAAATTTTATATTAAAATCAAATAAAAATATAAAAATACAAAAATATAAAAAAAATATAACAAATTTTTTATAAAATACAATCTTTAAAAATCACATCCCATATACTCTCAAATGATTAACAACATCGTCAAAAAAGGATTCTGTTCAACCTCAAAAAAAGGCACATACTTCGCCCAACAAGCCAAAGAACTAGACTACCTCATGGAAAAAGTATATCCCATGGTCCAAAAATACATAAAAGAAAACGATAAAAGTGACACCAAAGTCATCGAATACCATTCACCCTCAGACATGCAAAAATTATTCCCTTTAGAATTGCCTGAAAATCCCTAATCCAACGACCAAGTAATAGAATCCATCGAAAAGCTACTTAAATACTCAGTAAGAACTGCCCACCCCAAATTTTTCAACCAACTTTATGCAGGCACAAATCCTACTGGACAAATTTCAGAATTAATAAATGGAGTTTTAAATACAAATGTACATACTTATGCTGTGGCCCCTGTTATGGCCAGAATGGAAGTCGAATGTATCAAAGCTACGGCCGAAGTTTTTGGATACGATGTCGAAAAAGCTGATGGTAAGATAACTAATATATATATAAATAAACTTGATTTTAATAAAATCTATAAAAATTTTTAAAGATATACTTATTATTGTCGCTAATATATGAGTTTTTTCTGTTCATTACGATTTAATAAAAAACTTATTATTTATGTATTTCTTTTTTTATTATAGGTATCTTAAACCCAGGAGGAACCTACTCAAATATGGTTGCTTTTATGATAGCCAGACACAAATACTTCCCTCATATAAGATAAGAAGGTATTAAATCAGGGGATAAGCCAGTTTCTTTCTGTTCTCCTTAGGCACATTATAGTATAAAAAGAGCTGCTATGATGTCAGGTATGGGAATGGACTCAGTAATTACTCCTGAGTGTAATTTTATGGGCGACATGAAGCCTGAAGCTTTAGACGAAGCCATAACAAAAGCTAAATAATAAGGATATAAACCTTTTTTTGTTAACGCTACAGCTGGAACAACTGTTATGGGAGGGTATGATAATTTTGTAGAAATAGCTAAAATTTGTAAAAAACATGATGTTTGGATGCACATTGATGGTTGTCACGGGGGTTCCTTTATTTTCTCAGAAAAATATAAACATTTAATGAAAGGAAGTGAATTGTCGGATTCCATTGCCATTAATTACCATAAAATGCTTTCAGTTCCTACATAAACTTGTGCATTAGTCACTAATAACCATAAAAATTTATTATAATAAGCTAACGCTTCAGGTGCAGTTTATCTATTCCATAAACATGAAGCTTCTGAATACGATTTAGGTGACAAATCTTTGTAATGTGGAAGAAGATCAGATGCAGTCAAATTATGGCTTTGTTGGTAAAGATATGGAAATAAAGGATTTGGAGCTTAAGTCGATAAAGCCATGGAAAATGCTAACTATTTTAAAGAATAATTATTAAAAAGATCCGAAAAATTCCATTATATTGGAGGTCCTATGTGTACTAATGTTTCTTACTTTTATGTTCCTAAAGCTTTTAGAAATTATAAAAATATTTCTGAAATTTATGATAAATTAAACGTTATCACTCCTTTAATATATAAAAGAATGCAAAAAAGAGGAAATCAATTAATTAACTATAATCCATTAAATGACTAAGGATTACCATATTTCTTCAGAATTATCTTTATATAACCTAGTGTAGAATTTCACCACATAGACGAAGTTTTAGATGAATTTGAAGCTATAGGTGAAAATATTACAGAACAAGATTTAATTGACCACTAAAATAGTTTATTATGATGAAGTAGTTATATTAATATTTATATTTGTACATTATGAATATGAGTACCCAATTTAAGCAAAAATGAAATAGTATACTATAAAAATTTAAATATATATACTTAAAATGCTAATTAAATATATTTATTAAATTCTTATAAATATATGTATATTTATATTTAAAAAATTAAATTTAATTTGTAGTAGTTTTATTTAACTTTGAAAAACCAATAAAATTAATAAAAATTTTTATTATTTTAGATTAAAACATCTTAAATTTTTATGCATTTTTATTGAAATTACATTTATTATTATCTATATATATTTATAAATATATTCTTCTTATTAACTTAATAATAGATAGATATTTTTGAATATAATATATTTTTTTATATTAAAATAAAAATATAAATTGTTTAAAATAAAGTTATTTCCATATATATTATAATTATAATTATAGTAAATTTTCAATTTTTTATTTTCATTTATGTTAAATAAAAGACAAATTAAATTATTTGAAAATATTTTTTAACGAGAAAATCATTTTTTCCAATATTTAATAACATTAATTCTTTTCATGCTAAATATAGACTCGCTATTAGTGTATAAGGAAAAATTTTATGTAATCATTTCATCGGATAAATATTAAGAACCATCAGTTATTTAGCTTTAATAACTTGTAAAACCCAACTTGTTTTAATTTTTACTTAAATTATTATTATTATTTGAATAATTTGAATTCACAAGATCATCTTCGTTACTTTTTATATTTTTTTGACTATTTTAGCTATTTTTTTATTAATTTGTATTTTAATTCAAATGTTCTATTAATGAACCTTTTGATTCATCATCTTCTATTTTTTCTTCTGCATTTTCCTCAATTTTTTCTATAGTATATGTATTGCTTTTATCATAATTTTTGAAATCCTTTTTAATTTATTATTATTTTGTATTATTTTGTTTATTATTATTGTTTGATTTAGAATTTTAAGACATATTATCGCTTTTTTAACTACGAAGGCTCTCTAAATCTTGTGAATTTTGATTTTTTATAGACTTGTTTTTAAAAAATGCTAACATTTTTTTTTCTTTTCCTTGCTAATTATCTGATTATGTATCTTAATTTTCTGATTAAGTCTTATCAGATTAACTATTTTTTTCGCTAACATTTTCTTTCTGATTGAATACAGCATTTTTTATAACATAATTCTAAAAAAAAATTTTATTTAATATAAATTTTTTTTAATATATTAAAAATTTATTAATTACCCAGTCATACTATAAATTATGACTACTTGTATATTTTTTCTAAATAAGACTTTTAAATTATTTTCTTAATAATTCGTAATCTATTTAATTTTCTTTTCCTTGTTTTATTTCGATAGGCAATTATTTTACATAATTAAAAGAATTAATTATTTCAATGGGTATTTTATATTTTTAAATTAGAGTTTCAGGTAATAAACTCATTTTTTATTCTTCATAATATTTTAATTTTTCATCTTTTCCTCCCGTTTTTAATGGTTCCCACAATTAACCTAAATATTTTAAAATAATAAAATTTTATATAATATTTTAAATATTATAAAAATTATTTTTACCCCTTCTTATTAAATATATAATAATATAATACAAGGATTCTAAATCGTCTTTTTAACTTGGAGCTTTTTATATTTTTAATTAAAAAAATTAAATTATAAAAATATTTTTATTTATTTACGAATCCCCAGGTGTGTTCCCAAAGATGAAAATTTATTTAAAAATACTTTGTTTTAATGTTTTAAACTATCTTAATATATGTATTTTACTAACTTTCCATTTTAATGTCTAAATTTTTTACTATGTTTAAAATCTGTAATAAAAATAGAAGTATCATCAACTGAATTTGAAAATAATATTTTTCGGGGCCTTAAATTTCTATGGATAATATTTTAATTGTGAATTTTTTCAATTGTATCTAGCATTTTTATTCCTATCAAACATATTGTTTTTAAACTAAACTTTTTTTACATTAATAAAAATGTCATTTTCAAATTTGGACCCTTTTGATCAAATACTTATACCTAATAATTATTTTGTTAAATTTTTATATCAGTTAACGCTTTTAATCCAGGGATAAATGGTACTTTATTATAAAAAAACTATTAAAATTTTAATTTTTTATTTTAAACTTTAATTTTTAATATACTTATTATTAGTATATTTAAACTTTTGTGACTAGTATTAATTTTAATTGGAATCAGAAAAATTATTTTTCTGTATAAAAGAAAAACCAAAAATTGATGAAAAATTTACTTTATTGCAATTATTTTAAGACCTTTTGTTCATGCTTGATATTATCATTATTTTGCTGATTTGTCTATATAATAAAAAATATTTAAATAATCAAAATTGTTCAATTTAAAACCTAGAATTTATTGAGCAAAAACTAAATATATAAGGTATATTTTAAAAAATCATTATTTTCTAAACTTATTTATTTTAATTTTATTTTACCATCCTTATAATGACATTTGATTTATTACTATCAACTATATTAACCCCTATTAAAGTTATTTATAAATGTTTTGAATATTATAGGTTATTTTAAATATTTATAGTATAAGTACAAAAATAGTAAAAATATAATTTTAGAATTATAATATAAATTAAATTTTAATAAAATTTTTAGCATTATTTATTTACCCTTATAAGTGTTATAAAATAATCCTTTATAAAGCCTTTCTTTAACTAAATAAGTCTAATTTATTATTAATCCCTCCTTTTTTTTAACCTGATTTGAAACTTATGTTGTTTCACTTTATAGTGATGAACTATCTTTTTTTTCTTTATTTACTTATAAAAAATTCATTCATATAAATAATTAATTATTTTATTTTTTTTATTTATTTTGTTTTCTAATTATATAAAACTTAAGTAAAATTATTATATTTTATTTATAATTTAATAAAATAATTGAATCAGTCAAGGTTATATTTATATTTAATAAAAATAAAAATATTATTAAAATGACTTACTTCTCATATTACAGGTACAAAATATAAAACTTTTATTTCAATTATTTTAGTTTTATCATTTATTATAATTTTATTAAAATATAATATTATTAATTTCTGATATTTTTATTTAAATTATAATTTTAATTTTTAACAGCATAAATATTTATTCACATAATGCTATATATTTTTATAATCATTTATTGTTTTTATATTAATTTATTTTAAAAATAGTGTTTTATCTATTTTATTTTATTCACTTTAAAGATTTTTCGATACTCTATCTTCTTTATTTAAACTAATAAAATGAAGAATTTTAAGAATTATTAAATTTTTTGCCCGTTTTTTGATTTTCTAAATCTTAATAATCAAAATTATTATTCCTAGCTTCATTTTCTCTTAGGCTTTTGAATAAAACTATAATTAAAAAATATAATTATAGATTCTATTTTCAAAAATCATTATGAAAATAATTATATAAAATTTCATATTAATTTTTTATATATATTATTTTTTATATTAAATTGTACCATTTATATTGTCATCAATTCCTCCTAGCCTTTCTATATTATTTTTTAAATTTTCCTGCATGTAAATTTTTTTTTTATAATCTTCATCTTTTTACATGATTAAAATCTGTTGTTAGGCAAGATTTTTCTAACTTTATGTCATAAATTAAGAATTTTATTCCAATAATTTCTATTAATAAATTCGCTACTACTGTTCTTTGGATAAACTATTATCATTCTAGTAAAAAATTTATCTTTCATGATACTAACAAAATTTATTTTCATTACAGTCACAATCATCATACTTATTTTTTTTAATTTCTTATCCCGGTCTTGGAGGTTTTCCTAAAATTAAAAAATTATATTGATACATATATTTATTAGAAATAAAAAAAAAATATTTTATTTTAAATTAATAGCCATTTACTTTAATTTGCTAATCTACTATTTGCATTTACATCTTAAAAATTATGTTTTACATTTGTAAATTGTTAATTTAAAAATTCTTTTACAGGAATTTCTTATTACCACTATATATTTTAATCTTACTGATTACAAAAATCTTATTGGTCTTTAATTTGTGGATTTTTTTCGTCATAGAGTCTATTCATCTGTTCATATTTATGTAAATATCTAATATTTTAAAATTTATAAAAAATTATATTTAATTTAAATTTTTTAATAAATATTTATAAATAATTTACCCCGAATCGGCTACAAATGTTTTTTTCATGAAAAATTGAGAAGTTTCTTCTTTTTCAGGTAATTTTTGCTATTTATTATCATCATAAAATGCTTAAGTTTATTCGTCAATTTACAATGTCTTATACTTTTAATGGAATCTTCATATTTAAAATTAAATTTAAAAAAAATGTTTTATATTAAATAAATAGAAAAATCAATTATTTATTATAATTACTTTAAATCATATTAATTTAATTTTTCAAAAAGCTTTTCTTTTTCAATTAAATCCTCTGATTCATTTGGTAATTCTTGTAAAAATTATTCCACTTATTCTTCAATAACTTGAAAAAAATTAAATTTTATATTTTTTTTTTTAAATTTAAGATATATTAATCTTATATATTTTAGAAAAGATAAATTATAAATATGGATTTTCAAATTTAAATTACAATCTTATTATTATTTTAAAATTTCTTCATTCTCAACAAAATTTTATTACAATGACTATGCTAACATGATGATATATAAAAATTTTTAGCTTTATATTTAATATAGTAGAAAGTATTTTTATTACTATTATTTATTTCAGTTATTACAAATAATATTTTTAATTAAATTTATTAGTTTTATAATTCTACTAAAATTCAGCGGTTTTTCGCTTTAATTGAATATAAGAAAAAAGTAAAATAATAAAATAATAAACTATTAAGTAAAAGGAGTATTTAAACATTTATCATTTATTTTACTATATATTAATAAAAAAATAAATGTTATTAGTGTCTTTATATTCTATAATAAAATATTAAAAATAATTGCTTAAGGAAATCATAATTAATCAATCCATATTTATTTTAAAAAATGTTTTTATTAGTTTTCTAATTTTTAGTCTTTGATTCCGAAAAAATAATTTCCTCCTGGCAAAGCCTCTAATTCATAAAATGACAGTTTTAAATCATTTCCTTTAAAAATTCTTTTAGGAGGAGCTTCGAAAATATAAAAATCTATTGTAGGATCTTCTAAATGCTTTAAAAATTTAAAATTTCCATAAATAAATAAATTTATAATTATTTATTAATAAAAATAAATCTAATTTTTTTTTTATTTTACTTCTTTTAAGAAATTCATTAAATCTTATATTGTTTCTTTAGGCGAAAAAACAGCTTCAAAAACAACCTCGTGAGGGAATTTTACTCTAATAACGGTTTCTTAATAAACTTATTATTTCAATAATTAGTTATATTCTTATTTTCTTTTAGAGGTAAATCCTATTTCCTCTCCAGCCATTTTCTTATTAAAATTTTGATAAATTAATATTTATATAAATATTTTTTAAATATTTATTCTGAATTTAGATATAAAATTTACAATAATAGCATCTTTTAGCATTTATTTATATTCTTTATCATCAACTTCCTCAGGTTCAACAAGAGATTAAGTTCCTTTTAAATAACACCTTATTCTTCTATTTTTAATGGGCTAACTCATAATTTACTAAATTTAATACAAACAAATGTTTTATTATGTTTAACAAAAATATAAAAAATTAATTTTTTTAATATAAAAACTTAATTTTTATTAAATTACATCTCTTTTTTATTTTAATTCACTTAATTTATCATAAAATGAAACTGCTCCAGTTTATTAGTAAAGTTAAGAATTATTGGTAGTTCCTTATACAATGTTGGAATGAGTTTTATAAGGATTAAAAGTCCTTAATTTCGCTATTTCTTCTGCCCTTTTTTAAATTGTACTCATAACTCTTTTCAACAATCCTTAACTATAAAGAAAAATAAAAAAAATATTTATTAAAAATATATACAAAAAAATTTATAAATATTTATATATATATCCAATTTTAGTATATATTTTTTAAAAATTTTTATAATATTTGATTTATATAATAATATTTACTCTATTCTTTTAACATCTAGTATCAATAAGTCATTTTACTCAAAAAACTAACAATGCTTTAAAAGTTCACTAGTTGAAGGATATTAAAATAATAAATCTTGTAACTTTTAATTAGATTTTTTTAAAGTTCTAAATTTTTCTTCAGAAGGATTTTAATCTATATTGAATAAAATCTTATATAGCATTTACATAGCATTAATAAATTTCTCATTATCTTCTATTTCAATGTGAATTTAATCGATTATTTAATCTTCAGAAGTATCTTAATCTTTTTGTTAAATTTAAACTTTATTTTAATTTTTTTAAACTTGTTATTTTTATTCTTCAAAACTTTGTTACTAAATTAAATAAGAAATATTAGTTTTAATAAAATATAATCTTAAATATAATGAAAAAGGTTATTTCAGTATTTAATATATTTAATTTAATTTGTTTTTCAAAAATTATAATTTATTAATTTTATAAATATCTTAGACTTTTTAATTACTTATTATGGGTAAATAGTTTTTAATTTCTATTAAATTTCTTCTTCCATTTTTTAATTGTCAAATTATGATTATTGTTATGATTATTGTTATTATGATTATTGCTATTATTACTATAATTGTTATTATTGCTACTAATTTTATTGTACTTACTCTTATTATTGCTATTAAGTTTGGCTTTTACCTAATTTTTATAAGAATAGTATTTATAATCTTTTAGGGAAATTAAATGATTAAAGTATTTATTCATCGATGTCTTATAAGGCTTCTTAAGAATCATACCAATTATCTTCTAATCTAAAAATTTTTAATTAAATATTATAATATATAAGAAATTTTATATAAAATTAAATAATCTTGAATGAATGTTTAAATTTAAAATAAATTTTAGTATTTTCATTTTATTTCATATTTAAAATTTATTTAATGAATATATTTAAAATATAATAAATGTTTAATTTAACAATTTATTTATTTATTAAATATTTTAATACACTTTAATTTATTCTTCGACCATAGAGACAGGTCTTTTTTGTTCCTAAGCAATTTCTTCTAAGATTTTTCTAGCGTAAGACATTGTATATTTAATTTTTTTATTTTAAATGAATTATTTACTTTATTATAATTATTTTTATTTCAAAAGTAATCAATATTGAATATAATATTTAATCAGACATACAATAATACATTAAAATTTATCAGAAGATTCAACTTTTAAATTGTTTTTGATATTCTCTAATCTTGATTTTAAAAATAAAATTAATATAAAAATGATTTATTTTTTTAATTCGAATCTGATTTAATGAATATATTAAAATTTTAAAAATAGAATATAATATTTTAAAATTTTAAATTTTTAATTTGTTATTTATATTAGTTTATCACAATTTTATAATTTGGATTTTAGAATTTCCAATTAATTTTATATAATATGTTTAATAAAAAAAAAATAGTTTATATTTATATCGATATAAAAATAAGAAATTTATAAAATAAAAAATTATATTAGCATTAAAAATCCAAATGGAAAAATAAAATAAAGAGAAAAATTTCATTAAAATAAATTAGTGTCTAAACAAAAATCATTAAAATTAAAAGCCTCTTTTCATATGTTCTTATTCAAACTGTGACCAAAATAATAGGTTTGTTTGTTAATAATGTATTATGGAAGAGTCTCATCCTCATTATAAATATTTTATTAGTATAAAGGACTTAAATTCAAAACTTTTTTATAGTAAAAATAAATAAAAAAATAAAAAAATTTTAGTATAATTCACATTAAAATGTTTTTTTTATATTTATTGAATTTATTCATATATATCTTTATTAGTATCTTATATTTTTATATAATAATTTTTAATAAGGCTAAACCAGTTCATAATATATAAAATTACTTTAAGATAATTGTCCTTTTGATACTAATATTTAAAAGTTCTATTAATAACTGTAAAATTAAGAATTTGAAAGTGATTATGATGAATAAAATGAATTATTCAGAGAAAAAATTGACTCAGTTTTTGATGATTTGGAAAATAATATTTGTAATAAACTTAGTGTTTTAAAAAAGTAGTTGGTTGATGACATTATTTCATAGAATATAAAATAAAGCGAAGTTTTTTAAAAAATTAAAGTGCGCATTGATTTAATAAATGATCCAACAAAATTAAAAGAAATTTTTTAAAAAAATTACGAAAAAAAGATCGAAATTCAGGAATTAAATAAGTTGATAACGGAAGCTTTTAAAGATAAATTTAAAAATAAAATTATTAAAGAGGCAGAAAATTTAGTAGAAAACTTCTTTTAATTTCCTGATTTAGAAAATGAATTAAACTAAAAACTTAACGATATTTAAAAATCATGGAATTTCATAAATTCTTAATTATAAGTGAATTATTCTAATTATAAAATACCATAGTTTTTTAATCAAAATTTCGTTTAAAATGAGTAAAAAATTTGTAAATAATAAGGGATTTTTTTTTAAAATAAAATAAGAAGTTAGTTAATTTAAGAAAGTATATAATTTCATTTGAAATTAATCAATTTTTACGAAATGGAAAAAAATATCACTTTATCGTTAATTCCAAAAGATGCAAAAAATAATCAAAACCAAATATTAAAATTCAATTTTTTGGATCTAGAAAAAAAAATTAATATCTTTCAAAGTAAGTTTATTTTATATTCTTAAAAATATATTTTAGTTATAATATTTTTAATTTTAATAAATAATTTATATATAAAAAGGTCCATCTTTGCTAGATTCAGGGAAAATATTTTTGGTTTAAATAGAATATGAACAAGGAAAACTAATAATTAATGATATAGAATCTGGACTTGAAATATTAAATTAAAATATTTTATTAATGCCATAAAATAATAATTCTAGAACTTTAAATTAAAACTAAAATAGAGAGTAAATTGACATATTTAGAAATACTTAATAAGCGAATTAAGAATAAGATCGATTATTTGTTAGCAATTAATAAAATTAGCAAAGTATATTCCATATTTAAAATAAATAATCTAACTAAAATTAAAATTAAAATGAAGAAGATAATTCTAATATAGCAACCAATTATTTAGATTCCGATTTTAATTAAAATTCTGATACTAATTCTGATTCTGTCACAAATTAGGTCCAAAATACTGTTATATAGTAAAATGAGATAAATTAAATTGAATAAAATAATTAAGAAGAATAATATTATTAAGAATAGGAGGAACAAAAATAAAATTTTATAAGAAATAATGAGAGATTAAGCTAACAAAGAGATTAATACTAACTAAATGAACTTTAATAGAACGAAAATAATTATAATAATGTCACCAATTAAAATAATTTGTTTTCTAATTTAAATATAGTGAATTTATTTTCTCAAAGTAATAGCTAAACAAACCAGACTGATGAAGAATATACTAGAAAAAGATAATTAAAAATGGCTAGTTAATAGAGAATATCAGGTAATTAGCAAAATTAGCAATAATTAAGTAATTAGACAAATAATAACAGTAATACAACCAATTAATAGTAATAGTAGTAATAATAGTAGCTATTTGGATTTTAAAGGATAAATAATAATCAAGATGTTAATTAAAATACTCAATAAATTAGAGAAAACTTAAATAATAGAATTAACAATAATTAAGATATAAATATTTTTTCGCAAAATAGGGAAAGCAATAGAGATAATGTTTCAAAAAAAGATCTTATTTAAAGTAAAAATAAAGCTCCGTATTACTTATAGATAAATATACAAGGTTTAGGGATAATAAATATTTTTTGATTAATTATTATAAATATAGAAGTTATTACATTTTATATAAAATATTATAATTAATAAATTTATATTTAGTTTAAAATCATAAAAATAATTTTTATCAATATAAAATATATTTTTTGGTACAGATTTATTTAATTCATACATCGCATTTCAATTAAAGAATTTAGGACTAACGTAAATCCTCCACAATTTCTTCTAAATTCTATCTTTCTTTGAAAAAATTAATGCTCAAATTTAAGTCCAAAGTGCTTAGCTTTTTTAAATTCTAGCACCCTTTTAATATTTCTAAAGCAGTTTCGTCAAATATTAAATTATTTTACAAACTTATATACAAACTATTTAAAAAAGGTAATTATCTTAAGCCTTTAGCAATACAAATTCCAGCTTCATCACCTATTAAATTCCCTTTAAAATCTAAATTTAAACTGTACAAATGTTTTAATTTTAAAATGATATTCCCAATTTCTTTTCCCCCTTCGTCTTCTAACAAATTAAATCCGAAATTTATACTTAATTTACTCAATTTGTTTAAATTCCTAAGTCCCTAAGCAATAATTATTCCTGAATTGTTGTCTAATTTGGTATAACTGAAATTTAGTTCTAATTAATACAAATAAACCATTTTTTCGAGCATTTTATTTATATATTTTGCACTTTAAATTCCAATTTAATTCCAATAAAAATTCAAACTTAACTAAGATAATCCGCGCAACTACAACATACCTTCACACAAATTTTTTATACCTTAATCTTAAATTTAGTTGCGTCCCATATTTAATTCTATCATTTACAATTGTAAAAGCATTTTTAAGTTTGAAGAAAGGTAAAAAAGTCCCAAATTTGTTAATAAATTCCAGCCTAAATTTAATTTTAAATCGTAAACATAATTTAATTCATAAATTCCTTCAGCTAATTTTTTTACGCCTTCGTCTCCGATTTCACAAGAATCGAATTATAAGTACAAAATTCTGAGTTAACTCATCATAGAAATACTTTTACCAATTTTACCTATCGCCTTATTTTTTACTGAATTTTCTGAAAAATTTAAAGATAATTTCATTAATTTTTTTTAGTTGGAAAGTTCATATGCAAATTCTACCATAGCATCTTCCTAAATATGATTATTTTTGAAGTCTAAAATAAGGACCTGTAAATTATTTAATTCGCCCAATATTTGGCAAAAATCGTAAAAACCCTCGCTTTTTATTTTGTTATTGTTGAAATTTAGTTCCAAAAAATCTAAATTTTAAAACTAATTTAAAGAAGAACAAAGTTCTTTTATTCCATTAGGGCCTAAATAATTATTGGAAAAGTCTAAATATATTTAAGTTAAATACATAATTTAACTCAAAGCATAGGAAACAGAACTTGAACTTTTTTCCCTAACATGGTTTCCTGTAATATTAAGAGCAAAATCATTAAGTGTTTGAAAATTATTTAATTTATCAAATAATTAAATAGCTAGTTCATCCCCCAAATTACAATAACATAAATGTACTTCTATAGAGTTCAGAAATTCAAGTTATTTTAAATTTTAAAACAAAAGTAAAAGTCCTTCATTTAAATTTTCGTTTCTATTCAAATTAATTTGAAAAACCTAAAGTTAATTCAGTTTCTCAATAATAATTTTAGCAAGTTATTCAGCTCCCCCCGAACAAATGTCATTATCTGCGAAATTTTAACTTAAATATTCCAATTCTTCTAAAAATCCCAAAAATTAAAAACATTAAATTGCTTATGCTTATTATATATTATTATTCGGCAAAGAAATACGTAACGATTTTAATTTTTTAAGTTAGGAAATACTTTCGTAAATTTTAACACTGTATTCCGGGCCCACGACCTGCTCTGGAAAAAAAATTTCCAAATGTATTAAATTTTCAAATTTCTAAAGAAATTACGTAAATTCAAGCATTTCTTATTACTGTACTTTTTATTTTTTAATATTTATCGAAATATACTGTAAATTCTACACTATTTTACCGAAATTTTAAAGGTCCGAAAACTCTTCTAAACTGCTTAAATTGTAGGATAAAACTGGAATTCTAGAATTGTCCAAAATTTCTAAAATTTATTTTTAATACTTTATACCCAAATTTTAAATCATAAAGGAATAAGTTGAAAGGCCTAATTTTTCCAGTTATTATATAAAATTATCTAAATCTCTATCATTCATAATATGAATGTAAATTGTAAAATTTTCCTAAATTTACTGCAAAATTTTTAAACTATTAACTCTTCTTCTTTACACTCCTTCCTTTCTTATAAAGTTAATAAAAGACAAAATCAAATCATAAAAATCTGTTATAAATCTGAATTAATTACTGTGAATTAATTCATGAATCATTTCAATTTATTTGGTATTCAAATTCAAATCATTAAAATTATTATTTTCTTGACTTTTATTTTAATTTATGGCTAAATTATTATTATTATTTTATTAATTATCATTTTTTTCCCCTAATTTATTATCTTATTAAAAATCGTTTTTATTTTCTTAATTTTCTGCAGAAATATGCTCTTAAATACAATTTTCACATAAAAGTCTGGCACAATTGTCACAAAAAGGCTTTAAACAAATTGCTTTGAACAAATTTTTTTTGTGTTTTTTATTATTACACTCAAAAGTTACTATAGTTTGATTTTAGTCCATTTATTTTATTAATTCAACTATTATTTCTTAGCTTGAAAGGGGGCTGCCTTATTTTTTCTTCTTCTTTATATTTTTCTCGTTTTTTTTTATTTCTTGTGGATTTTTTTATGCTTTTATTTAATTTTTATCTTCTTATATTTTTTCTCCGTTTTATTTATTTTCATTTCTATTTTATTAAAGTTGTCCTTCGTTTTTTTAAGTATCTTTTTCTTTTTCATCATTTTCTTTATTTTTATTTTAATTTTGATTTTCTTATTAGTTTTATTATTATTATTGGGTGTTTTTTTGTGTGCTACTGCCTCCTCCCATTTAATATTTTTTGAAATTTTATTTTACTATAAAGGTATTAAAATTAAAATTAACTTTGATAAAAGATGTATTATATATGAGTAGATATAAATTTTTTTAATTATTCTAGTTTTTATTTAATTTTTTATTTATTTAAGCTTTCTAGTATTTTTTTATTTATTCTATTAAATATGTGATTATAAATTTATTAGAAGATCAAGTTAATAATACTAAAAGATGAGTTTCACAATTTTTAGCATATTTTATATAAAGCTTTACTAAACATAAAAATAATTTAATTTATAAACATTTAAAACATAATTAATTTTTTTTCAAATATAATTTAATTCCAAATCAAACCCACTTTGACTACAAATTTAAATGAAAAGACTTTTACTAATTTTGACTACTCAATGAAGAATATTTCTAATCGCGTTATCTATCTTAAAATCGATTTTATTTTAAATCAAATCTGCCAACTTTACTAGCAAAACTAGAAGACAGCTAATTTACACTTTGATAATTTTTTTTTTTACTTTTTAAAAAATTATTTTCTTCTTAATTTTTTTATTATATACTAGAATTGGGATAAAAACTGCCTGGACCTGGCAAAAGTGCTTATTATATTATTTTACTATTTGGATTTATATAGTAATCTTCGCCAAATCTGTTTTTTTAACACTAAATAAATTATGCCGAGTAATTTCTTTTTAAATATTAGGGTTTTAAATCTGGATCTAAGTTCTTTTTAAATTAAATTTTATTTTTATTAATTATTTCTCTTAAAATTTTATATTTAAGATATTAGAACTAAAAATTATTAATAAAATAGCATTAATGTGTTTTAAAAAATTCTAAAATTTATAAATTACTAGATATTCTCCAGGTCCAGGTAAAACTTTTTGACTGTTTATATTAAGTTTCGGAAATTAAACCCCTAAATTTTTATTTTAATCAGAAATATGTTCTTTAATTATTTATAATGGATAAGAAATTTTTCTCTAATCTTTTAAAGGAATTTAAAAATTTTTCTAGTTTCCCTTATGTTAAATTTCATAACTTTTTCTACTCAAATTTTCAGCAACTTCATACTTATAAAAAAAAAGTAAATATTTAAATTTTTATAATAAATTAAAAAAATTAAAAAATAAAAATTATATGTATAAATTAAAAAAATAAAAAATTATATATAAAATAAAAAAATTAATTTATTTATTATATTAAATTTACTTAACCAGGATCTGGAAAATCTTTTTTATTTTTGTACAAATATGTGTCTCTTAAACTTTTAGTTTTAAACGAAGACATACATGGATTCATTTTAAATTATTTTTTAAAGTAAATCATTTGATTATAAGATTAGGGGCCCGGCAAATCTTCTTTTTAAATATTCAAATTTTACCTCTTATTTTTACTTTAAAATGCTATAATTCCTTTTTTATTTTTATTTGAATAAATAAATTACCTTTCACTTTCTTAATTACCATAATTCTCTGTTTAAAAATATAGTAAAAAAATTAATAAAAAATCTTAATTTTAATTTATATACAAAAGACATATTTATAATTAAAATATATTTTACATGAATTTACAGAATAATTTTATCTAATTTAAAATTTATCTTTATTGTTTCTGTCTTCAAAATGCTGTATTTTCTTTTTTTTCGTATTTTTATAGTAATTATTTTCCAAAAAACTAGTATTTCTTATGTTTTATTAATTTAATGAATTTTTATTATAATCTGTTTCACTTTATATACTTGAATTAACCCGAAATTAACTATTATTAATATTATTTTTAAAATCACTCATATTAGACTAGTTTATTTTATTCCTATTTTCAGTAAGGATTCTAAATTAATCTTTATTTTTTAAAAATTAATTTAAATTTTTTGTATTTGATTTTCCGTCATGTATATTTTTATTTTAAATTAATTTTTCTAATGAAAGATTTTTATTTATTCCATTTTTTATTTATTTCATTTTTTTCCCCTAATTAAAAGAATTTTAAAAGTCTTTATCATTTTAATTTGCACTTTTATTATGAAAATAATCCTAACTATTTTCATTAAATCTTTGCTAATTTGAAATAAATGGTTATTTATTTTTGTACAATAGTTTATTTTAATCGTGTAATTGCTACTGTTATTTTAATTTCAATAATATTTCCTCACTTTTTACTGGAATTGAAGAAACTTTTATTTTTTTTTCGGGATCATTTATAACTCCTTTATATATTTTCCCTATATTTTTATGAACTATATCATTTTAGTTATTTTATGGTAACTTTAATTGATTTTTTTAGTTCTTAGCTTTATTTTTATTTACATAAACATTGTTTATTTCCATTTTTTGCTATATTACTTTAGGTATAATTTAAGAATTTATAATAATTTTTATTTTTATTTAGATTTTTAAGCATTCTCTAATTACAAAAATTATTATAAATTATCAAATTAATTTATTATTATTTTTTACCAAAAGTTAATTTAAATAGAATTATAATTATTTTATAATATCAAACACTATACTTATAATTAATATAAATGTTTAGACTTAATTGTATAAAATACTTCATTTTCATTATTAGAAATATATAAAACATCTAATTTTTTTTATAATAAATATATCACAATATATATGTTTATTTTCATATTTCTAAAATTTAGAATTTTATTTTTATTTATCATTATTAATATTTTAATTTGCTTTTAATTAATTAAAAAATCAATAAATAAAATTAGACAAGTTATAATTTTTATAATATTATATTATGTGTAAATATATATTTATTCGGTATTTGATTTCTTAAATTAAATATTTGGTTATTAACAATATAAAAATATAATTTTTATAAATATTTTTCTAACTAATTAAATGATTTTTCAAGCTTTAATTTCTCTTTAACTATTTTTAAATTGGAATTTTTTTACGTAAGCTAATTAATAAAAATTTATGCTTTTCCACTAGAATAAATTACATACCCATGAAATTTGCGATAATTTTATTTGTATTTTAAAAATTTTTTAAAAGATAGTTATTTATTTATATCTAAATATATCATACGATTTAAGAAATAGTGAAATAAAGAAATAGATCTTAATTTTTTTCTAAATATGAATCCTTGATAATTAATTTTTATTTGAGCAATAAAAATTATTAAATATCAAGAGTCAAATATAAAGTGTATCACTAACCCTGCAATTAAGAAAATTCTTAATTTAATATTAAAAGGGAATCAATAAACTCTCAATAATTTTATTGTATTTATTAATTTTTAACAAAAATATTGAAATATTACAGACCACCCACAATCAAATTAAATAAATAAAATAAAAATAAAAATAAAATAAATCAAAATAAATACTAAACCCAACACCCCAATATCTCTCTCCCAAAAAAATAAAAAAAAAATAAAAAATAAAATAAATATTTAATTAAAAAAATAAAAAATAAAACAAATAAAACAAAAATAAATAAAATAAATAAATAAATAATTAAATAAATAAATGTCTCTTTCTTACAGAACCCAACAAAGATTAGCCTCTTTAATCCAAGCAATCGCAGAAGGCGAAAAGAAACTAGAAGTAGTAAGACAAGTTTTGGCCGAACAAAGGCTTTTCGAGCCCCACACTGCCTTCAGAAGACTCGACGTGACTAGAGACGGCTACGTTTCTCAGTCTGAATTGGTCGATTTCCTTAACACTAACAGAATTGTGAGCACTAATAGAGAGTAGCTTGCTTTGTTTGCCGGGCTCGACGCTAATGAAGATGGACTTATTTCTTATAGCGAGTAATTTTTATTTATTATTATTAATTTTTAGATTTTAAGATTTTTCTTATTTTTTTTCTTTTTCTTTGTATCTACTGCAAAAGTTAAAAAAAGAAAAGAAAATAACTTTTCCTTTTTTGGATTGCTATACTTATTATATATATATAATTTTAAAAATTCTTAAAATGTATTTAATGAAATCTTTTATTTGATTTATCATTTTATATTTTAATATTTTTTAAAGTTTTGTTTCCACCATTTTGCCCTAAGAAGATGAAAAATTAAGAAATTTAGCTACTTTAAGAGAAAGCTAGGTTCTCGAAGCCGGACAACCCCTCCCATACGAAGTTGAATGGGGACTTGCCAGAATTTTCGAATAAGAAATCAAAAACTACAGAACTATTGAAAATATGAAAGATATTCTTTCTTCTTCTATTGATTACAACACCTTAGATGCTTTTAACGCTATTGATGAAGAATAATTAGGATTCATCGATTTCGAAAGGTAAAAATAAAACATAATAAAATAAATTTATATAAAAAATTTTCTTTTTTAAACTTCAATTTTAGTGGAAAAAATAAAAATTTAATTATTTATTATATATTTAAGATAAGTATTTTGCTATTTTTGATTTATTTAGTTTTATCATCTATTTTTTTTATCATATATTTGTTAATTCCTGTTTTATAACATGTGCTATTTATTTTATTTAATTAATAAAAATAATTAAAAGCATGTGAAGGAAATAATAAATAAGATATACATATATAAACCATTCATTTTATTTAATTAAATACGAGCCATTGAATTAAAAAATTTATTTACTCAAAATAAAAAAGTTTAATTCTGAATTTATTAATTAACCAAAAACAAAATAATTTTTTTTTTCTTAAAAAATAAATTTTTTTAATATTTAATTAGCGTCGATAAATTCTAAAGAGCTAACTCCAAAATTTTATCATCTGACGAAATTTAAGCCTTTATCAGAGTCGTCGGAGACAGTGGAAGAATTACTTATACTCAATTCGCTAATGCATTCGGAACTAATGACAGAAGCGTTTCCAGCCTTTCTGCTTCTAAATACGAAAGATAAGCTTCTCCTTATAAATCTAGAGACTGGTACTACAACGAATTATAAGACTAATTAAACAGGTAAAAATTAAAATTTTTTTAAATTTAATTAAACTATAAAATTTATACATTTTCAGTGTTTCTATTATATAAATAAAAAAATTATTATAATAATATATATAATAAATTTTTTTTCTTTTCTATACAGAAGTATGGAAAGATCCAGAAGAGCTTTGCTTGAATCCTCTTTATAATAAAGCTAGGACAGACTTGAAAGATCCATCGATTTACAAAGATCTTAAGAAAGAGTAAGCAGATTAGAAAGAGAAATTGAATTATAAAGAAGTGCTGAAAGAATAGCAAGAGCTGAAAGACAAATTGAATTATAAAGAAGTCAAGAAAGACTTTAAAGAAGTATTGATTTAAGAAGATCTTAATAAGAAGCCGAAAGAGCCTTGGAAAGATAAAGAAGTCAAGAAAGAATTAATGAATTGAACAGAAGTATAGAAAGATCTAGAATAGAGGGAGAAATAGCCAGACAAGAAAGACTTAACAATCTCAACAGAAGCATCGAAAAATCCAGAATAGAATTAGAAGTTTCCAGAAACCTGGAGAGATCAAGAAGCCAAGAAAGAATTTAAGATTTGAGTCGAAGTATTGAAAGATCAAGAATTCAAAGAGAAGTCGACTCCGCTTTAGAAAGAAGAAGAAGTCAAGAAAGAATAAATTAACTCGAAAGTTCGCTCAGACAGTCCAGAATCGCGCGAGAAGTGGACCGAGAACTCGAAAGACAAAGATCCCAAGAAAAAATTAACTAATTAAACAGATCAATCGAGCAGTCAAGAATCGAGGCCGAAATCGCAAGACAAGAAAGAATAAACGAACTAAACAGAAGCATCGAAAAATCGCGAATTTAAAGAGAAGTAGAGTCCACTTTGCAAAGACAAAGAAGCCAGGAAAGAATCAGTTAACTAGAAGATTCTATAAGGAAATCGCGAATTGAAAGAGAAGTTAACAGCGCAATTGAAAGACAAAGAAGCCAGGAAAAATTAGAGGAGTTGAGCAGGTCGATTGAGAGGTCGAAAATTTAGAGGGATTTGGAGAGAAGTATGGATTTACAGAGGTCCAGGGACAGAATTTAACAGATTGAGAGCGAAATTGAATAGAGAAGATTTGAGGAAATGAGAAAAAGTCAAGAAATTTTGAACAGGTCGATTGAAAGGTCGAGAATTCTTTAGTAGGAATAAGAGTTGCGAGAAGTTGAAGAAAATTTAGAAAGAAGTAGAAGACTTTAGAGAAGCAGCGAAAGACTTAGAGATTTAGCCAGTTCTTAGGAAAGGTTGAACAGGTCTATTGAAAGAAGTAGATTGTTGTAAACTGAAGCGGAATTGCTCAGAAGCCAAAGAGAAAGATAATTTTAATAAAGCGCCTTGGAAAACGAACTTTAGAGAAGTATTGAGAGAAGCAGAAGATTGGAAGATGAAATTTTAGATAAAAGTATCAGAGAAAGTGCCTTGAGAGCTGCTGAAGAGGCCAATGATGAACTTTCCAGAGCCTTAAGCAGATAAATTAATCTCGGTAATTATTGAGGTTGATTCATTTGTATTTGTGTGTTTTATACTATCTTTCTTTCATATAAAAAAACATATACCAACAATAAAACCAAAAATAACATAAAAAATTAAACAAATAGCTTTAATTATTATAAAATATTATTATGAATTTTAAATTTTAATAATTTTCCTTTAAATTAAATTTATTTATTTTTTATTATTTTTGATGAAAAATAAATAAATTATATAAAGCCTAAAAGAATTTAAAAAAATAATATTATTACTATTTATATATAAATTATAACTTTATTTATATAAAATAAATTGTGTTAAGAAATTTGAGTCTTCTATAATCTTATTTTTTCAATAAAATAAACTCTCTTTATCTATAATTTAAATAATTACATTTCTTTTTAAAAAAAAATTACCTAAATTATAAACAAATCACCTATATATAAATATATAAATATATTCTTTTAATCAACCAAGATATCAAACTTTTAACTTAGTATTTATCACTTAATTATATATATATTAATTAAAAAATTCCCATTTACTTTATTACACAAATACAAATAGAATTTATTTTTTTTTTTATATATTATCATTTCAAAAATTAAACTAAATTAGTTTCTTAATTAACTTAATTAATTTTATTTAATAAATTAATTTTTTTTTTGACAATTTTATCAGACAGAGACATCGAAGACATAAGAAAATAACTGGCCTTAAGAGTTGATTTCAGTACTTTAGATGCCTTCAGAGTTTTTGATATTAATGGAAGAGGATATGTCACCAAATTGGAATTCGAATAAGCTTTAAATAAAATGTAAATTTATCCAAATTCAGACGAACTTTATTTACTTTTTAAAAAGTATGATTCTGATAGTGATGGACTTATTAGATATTCGGAATTTACCAAAATTTTAGTTCCTACTGCTTAAGAGTATGCAAATTTGATGAATAATAGGTAAAAATAATATTTATATATTAAATATTCTTTACCTTTATCTCCTCAATTTTAATTTTGGTGTATAATTTTTATAGAAATTTAATTATCAATATATTTTAAAATTAACATTATAAAAAAACAATTATTTTTTTTTTTATTTATTCCATTCCTATTTAATTAAATCAAACTTGATTTAATAGACATTCTTATTTTATTTATACTATAAATTTAATATAATTAAACATAATAATTTATAATAAGGCAACCAAATTACGCTGATAAAGTAGAAGGAATAGATATTTTTGAAATAGAAACAAGAATTATTTTTAAAAAATTGCTTTAAAAAGTGATTTTAGGCGAAATTGAAGCTGAAAAAATTAGATAAGATTTATCAGAAAACCCCAGGTTTTCGGCCACAGATGCCTTTACAAGTTTAGATTAAGAAAATTTGGGATTTATTAGCGAATAAGAGTTTAGAAAAATTTTAAATGATAGAGGATTTTTTGTATCATAAAATGATTTGAGTAATTTACTAAATAAATTTGACAAAGATGCAGATGGAAAAATTACTTATGGCGAATTTTTAAGTGAAATTACCCCTAAAAGCCCAGTTAAATACTGATTTCTAAATACCTTTAAAATTAAGTAGAAATGAAAATTAAATATTATTATTTTAATTTTGTAGACCCATGAATTTTATTTAAATTAACAATAATTTTTTTAATTTTTGATATTAAATTTACGTTTACTTTTACTATCCTTTTATTTTTAATATGTATTACATTATAAATTATATTAAATATACTGTATTGAATATCATAAATAATTAAAAAATATTAAATAACATTTTAAACCAAAATTAAAAAAAAAAATTTTCATTGAATTAATTATAAAAAAAGTATTTATTATATATATTTTATCAAAGTATTATATTTTTATAATATTATAACATAAAAAATTAATTACAATTTAACTATATCTTTGAATTTTATGTAAAACTATACAATTAAAAATTTTATTCAATTTAAATAGATATATTGCAAATTAATAATTAATCTACAACATTTGTAATAATTAATATTATTTTAGAAAATATCGATATGATGATGAAATTTTTGTTTTATTAATATTTTAATTATGAATAATTTCTATTAACTATCATTAAATATTTATCTAATATTTTTATTATCGAGTTTAATCCATTTTTAATTTACTTTATATAGCTTAAAATTCTAATGAACGAATAAACAATTTAAACATTTTTATTTTTTAAGTTTTAAATTTATTGATTTAAATTAAAAGCATTATAAATAAATAATATTTAAAGAAAAAATAAAAAAAAAATATACAGTATATAAAAATCTAATACCAGTACAAACAAAAAATTATATTTAGATATTAAATTATTTAATTATTGATAATAAAAAATAAAAATAAATAAATAAAACTAAAACATAAAAAAAAAATAAAAAAAATAAAGTCATTTTTTCCTTTATAATAAAAATGTAAAATAAGTTTTAAAATTTTAATTCTTTCGAATCTTTTGGGTCTATAAATGAAAGCGAGCAAATTATTAACTCACCACTTAAGAAAAGATATCCTAAAAAATGCAAAAAAAAAAATTTAAAAAATATCTAGGAAAATAATAATAATACAACTAGTAAAATAAAATTAAATTTATTATGTCCAAAATAAAGCTAAGAATCAGTTTAAAGTGAATTGGATATAAATCAAATAGAAAGTGCCAACTTCAAAGATTTAACTTTTGATATAGAAACCAGAATAAATAACTGGCTTGATCAAGAAGGCATATAATAAACTTCCCCTATTTCTATTTAGTAAAATTATTTTAATGAAAAAAAAAAATAGATATTTAAATCTTAATAATTTATTTCAACTATTGATGATGAATTTAATCTTTTTCCGAAAAATAATAAAAGTCACTCAGGTGATTTTTTATCATATAGCGCAGAAGATAGCTTAACTAATAAAATCGTAAAATAAAATAAAAAATACAATAATAAATTAGCTAGTGAAAATGATTTGGATTTAAGATTTAATTAACTTTAATTTAGTAATTCCACACTCTTATAACGAAGAGGAATAAAAAAGAAAATACCAAACTATTAAAATAGTCACCAAAATATTGATTGTAGTCATATAAAAATTGAAAGCAATTCTCCTTCTAACTAAGAAAAAACAGAAAAAATTTAAACAAAAAATTAAACAGAAAATAAGAATAAATTTCACCAAACCATAATTAATGAAGAAAATAAATAAGAGTATTAGTAATATAATAACTTTTAATTTGAGAACAAAAACTAAAATGAAGCAAAAATTAACTTTAATCTTCAATTTTAATAGCAAGAAAATCTAAACTTATATAATATTATTAATAACATTAATAATGATAAAAAAAATAATACTAATAATATTAATTAAGAGAAATTTCTTTCCTTTAAAAATTTGGATTCTTCTCAAATAACAATAAAAACACAAATAAAATGTAATAACAATAAACAAATCTAAGTCTGATTTAAAACTTATAAAAACTAAAATAAGTTAAAAACTTTATAAATTAATAAAAGTGTATACAAGTATATAAAAATATATATATTTTTTTTCCTTATTCTTGAAAAAATAACTATCTTGAAAATTGATATTAAGAAAATAATAAATATTATTTTCAACTTTAACATAATTTTTTATAATCTATATCTTTTTATATCTTATATCTTATAACCTATACCTTTATAAAATAATATAATAAAAAAAATTTTATTTGAATTTTGATTTTAAATCTAAATTTAATTGATACTATATAATATACTAAAATTTTTAAATACATATATTTATAATAATAATTTATAAAAAATTTTCTAACTAATATTATTAATACTATTTTTATTATTGGTATTGGTATTATATATATGTTTATTATTATGATATTGTAATGTTTAAATTTATATTAAAATTTTAACTTATATTTATTTTTTGAATAGAATATATAAATTGAAGATAATTAAAGTTAAAAGTTAAATAAGTTTTTTAGTATTTATTGCAAATTTATTTTAAATATAGATATTATATTTCATTAATTAAATAAAAATACTTTTCTAGACTAATTTTAATAATTGCCGAATTTTTTTGACTAAAAAACCAATATATATACTAAGTTAGAATTAATATAAATTAATAAAATTTATAAATAACTACTATTTTCCAAAAAATACCTCATATTCTTTAATTTTTATTAGCTTTATAATTCTAAATTATTTTTCTAATTTTCAATGCTATAATAACATATTAATTTGTTTATTTTTTATAATAAAAAATCAAGAATAGAAAATTTTATTATCAAAAATCTAGAAAAGAAATAATAAAACTTTCCAAATAAAATTTATTTAGAAATTAACTGATCTATTTTTTTAACAGTGAAAAATAAAAATAATAGATAGTAATATTATATTTTAACACTCACCAAATAATTTTATAAAATATATACTTAAGGCATGAATATTTTTTATACTTTATACATA
Organism: Pseudocohnilembus persalinus; assembly: GCA_001447515.1. Classification (NCBI taxonomy): domain Eukaryota; phylum Ciliophora; class Oligohymenophorea; order Philasterida; family Pseudocohnilembidae; genus Pseudocohnilembus; species Pseudocohnilembus persalinus. The sequence continues at coordinate 263,244 of LDAU01000220.1, forward strand.
TATAATTATATTTAATATATTATAATATATTTTATTATATTAAATTTTTATTTATTTTTTTATTCATCACAAAAAAAATAGTTTTTACTTAATTTTTTCATTAACTTTTTTCATTCCAGTGGCATTATATAAAAATGCCAATTTATAGGCATACATAACGGGAGCTGGTACTCTAATAGGCCCTCTCCAATTAAAGTAATTATAACTTTGCCAATAAGTAAAAAGATAAAAATCAGTTTTAGTTAATTTTGTACTATTATAAAGCACGTTATAAAAAGTGGGCGTACAACTTCCTTAGTTAACAAATTAATTTACTAGGTAAAATTGAAATTTGTTTTCTTAAGTAATTTCTTAGTCTATTACTGTTCCTGGCTGGGGATTTGAAAAAGGATTACCATATTTGTCGGGAATTGGAGAAAAAAATTTTTGATTTATCCTCTTATTTATAGTTATAAAAGCTAATTAAGGCTTATATAACTTACCATTATTAGCATCTTTTAAGTCGCTGTCTTCGCTTATCAAATATAATAATTATTTTAACTCTTTTTCTTATATTTAAATTCGTTAAGAGTCTCCAACACCATCTATTTTAATTTTTAATTTAAAAAAAAATATATAAAAAGTTTTTAAAGTTTTTATTATTTATATTAAATTTTTAAAATTAATTAACCTCTGTAGATAAATATACACTCTGGTAAATAAAATCTTTCACTTTTTTTGTAATAGGCTTCTAAGCTATTTTTAATTAATTCTTAAATATTTTAGATTATTTCTTTAGATTTTTCTTGCCCTGATTCATATTTACTATAACTTAAGTCTTATATTTTTATTTAAGAATGAAAAGTCACTAAACTGCTGTCTAAACTTGAGATCACTCCAACAATAGTTTTTTTATTATCACTGTTTAAATTTATCCCTACGACCATAATTTTTTCATGTAAGGAATCAGGTAATGATTATTTGTATAAAGCATATCCTCTTTTGGCATTTATTTATAATAAAATATTACTACCTAAAAAATTAAAATTAAAATTTAAACTGTAAATTATGACTTTAAAAATAAGTTAAATATAACTATTAATAATTAATTATTTAAAAAATTAATATATAATTAAGTTTATATATAGGTAAATCTATCAGATACTACGATATTTATAAGTATTTTATTTAAATATTAAGTATTTATTTTTTACAAACAGACATTTTTCCTCTATTAAATGACGTATTTAACACATGCTAGTGAATACACCCATTATTTTCGACAAAAACCTTTTTAAGACAGTTATATATATCTTTTTATTTTCTATCAGTGTAAGTAATTATTACACTTGGTTTTCCGAATTATTATATAGTTTCTCCAATTTTATCAGCCCAAATTTATGGTTGAGATTACTCGGAAATTTCTACCCAAATAGGTTCTTCAACAAAAATTCCAAATTTTTCTCCAGCTTTACTCAATTTTATACAAAATTCATCAACAGCACTAAAAAAAAATTAAATGTAAAATTAAAAACTTTTTATTATATTATATATTATATAATCAAATGCTAAAGTTTAACTTAAAATATAAATTTATATATTGAAATAAAAATAAGTTTATTTAATAATATTAAAATAAAATTTACTTATAAAGGTTTGCAGGATAAGCCAAAATCCATTTGCCCTTTTTAAGTGTCATAGGTTTTAACAAAGGCCCTTAAATGTCAAAATTATCTTTTCTAACGTCCAATTCTACGTCATTTTTAATAAAAATTTAAGGTTTTGGTAAAATATTGGCATTTAATTTGGGAAGTTCGCTTCCTATTTCTAGATTAAAGCCTTAAATAGCTTAATTCAAATTCTTAGCTATTTTACACCAAGCTTCTACTCTTTAAGCTGGACTTAATCTTGTAAAATTAGCTAAAAAAATAAATATATATATATATCAGTGTTTATAAATAGTTATGATAGAATACATTTTATTTCCAATTTTGATATTAAATTAATTTAAAATATATATGATTATTTAAAAATTAAGAATATTTATAAAAAATTAATTTTATAAAGTTAAAAAAATTACAAACTTCCTACATTAACTTATAATTTTTTCTGTCTTCATCACTTAGCCCTGTCATTTGGCAGATTTCCTAAATTTAAAGAATATTTTATAAAATAAAATAATAATAACAGGTAATTATAAATTAAGATATTCATAAATAATTTAAAATCTTAATTTATTTATTGAATAATTTATTATAATAATATTATTTATTTACAGGTGGAAGGAATATTTCACATTTTTCTCCTTCATTATTTTTAATAATACTTACCAACAATGGTTGCGTATCATCTTTTAATTTTATTCCATATTTAATATCAAAGTATTTTTTATAACTCATCGGCTCTCCATTACACTAAAAAGTTTGGTTAATATTTTTATCAAAGGCAATATCCACAATATGAAAATTTCTTCTATTTCCATACATTGCAGTAACAGAAAAGCCAACTAACAAAGTTTTTGCCTAATTTTCGCTTATACACTATTTTAATTTTTCCAAAGCAGTTTCAGTTCTTAAAATTCTCGAACAACAATCTATAAGTAATTTTGGGTTTTTTAAAGAAGGAATAAAAGTAGAAGTTAAAAAACCTTGGAAAACTTCCAGTCTGAAATAAGGAATTTAATTTAAAGTTTTGTTTTCAAAATATTTTCCAGTTCTTCCTTTTTCTTTGAAGTTGAGGGCCTAGAATAAACTGTTTATAAAATATTTTTAAAATAATATCATATTTAATAAATATAAAAAAATATCATATATAAGTATTTTTATTTGAAAATTAATAATAAATTCGTAAAAATTACTTTTTCACGTATGTGTTTACAAAATATTGAATTTTTTTGTCAGGATAGTTAGATTTTCCTGACCTTAGGTCGAAAAATTTTGGTTTTTTCATTTTTATTTAATAATTTGTTCCATTAAAGTTAGCGTCGAAACTAAGATTTTCGAATTCTTTTAAAGCCAAACAATTGTTTCCTCTAAAATTAGTCACTCCTAATTTTTCAGTTATTTACGGTTTAACAATTCTAAATAAAAAAATTTTATAAATAAATTATAAGATTATATAATTAATTTTAGTATAAATATTTCATATGAAAAAATAATCTAAAATTAATTTTAAACAAATTTAAACATTGAAAATTATAAATAGAACAATTTTAAAATTAAGCAAATAGAAAAACATTTCTACTTATGTTATTTTTTATTATTAAAAATTATTTATAAAATAAGTATTAAAAAATTTATTATTTTACTTAAAGATTTATCTTTTCAGATCCCTAGAATTATTAGGGATTTCTTCATTTCTATCTTTATTATAGAAATCTAAGTGATAAATATAGATACTTTCATACTCATAAGAAAATTTTAAAGGAAATAAATTATGGCAAACTGTGGTTTTAAGGACGGCGTCGTTGGGCTCATCGTGAGGAATATCAGCCAGATTCAATTCTAACTAGTGTTTAGAAATGTCTGTTTATTCTTTTTATTAAAAAGAAATGTCTTACATTTTTATTTTAAAAATTTAAAAAACTAATTATTATTTTTTAAATATTTTAGAAAAGTAATTTATTTTATATTTTGAAAAAATTATACGAATAAAATTTTTTGGTATTTATAGAGAGTTTTAGTACTTAAGGTACACCTTTATATAGTTAATAATGAATAATAACATATGATTTTATTTAAACTTGTGTCATTTTTTTGACTCACTTATTTTAAATTTGTGTATACCTATTTGAAACATTACTTATATATTTGCTATAAATATTAAATACTAAATTATTTAATGGCTCAAAATTCAGTGAATAGTATATATAATTGATATATTAAACATTTATCATAAAAGCATAAATTTATAAAGAATGTCATTTTTTTGACTAATATTTATTTATAATTTAGAAATTAATATGAGAGATCTTAACTGTATATAAAAAATATTTTGCACTTAAAATTAATAATAATTATATTAAATTTCTGATAAAATATTCATTTATTACTTAAAATAATCTTTTTATTTTTATATAAAAATATTGTAGTTATCTTTCATATTTTAAAATTTAAATCTAGTTGCCATTAATGTTTTTATATTAATAATACTTATATATTTTTAATTTATATCAATAATTCTATTAATAAACAATCAAAAAGATTTTATTTTCAAAAATTCTCCCTAAAATTAAATTAAACCAATCATTTTATTATTTTAATTTATAAAAAATATTTTTTAAATGTTCTTATAACGAGATAATACAACAATAAATTGAATTTCGAATAGAATTTTCGATTAAGCTATTTAAAAATAAAAATTAATTATTTTATTTTCGATCTTTGTTATTCAAAATTATATATTTTAAATTTTTTAAAGTTTTACATATCTAAAAAATTAATTAATGATTGATTCACACAAATAGTTTATTCATTTTTATTCAAGGTTTTATTAAACAATAATATATAAAATACATACATTTAAGTTTTAATTTTAGTATAATTAAACTCCAATTGGAAATATGGATTGAAATTATTATTAAGAAAACAAAATAAAAACAAAAATAAACCATGAAATAGATAAATTAAAAATTGCATCCTCTAAATAAACCAGATGACATTGACAAAGATATATTTAGTGACAGTATAATATAAGAAAATTTAAAATATAAATAAAATTAAAGTTAAAGCAAATAAGATAGCCAAAATTATAGCCAAAACATTCCCATTTAAGGAAATTTATCTAATATTTATAATTAAAACTAAGATTTTACACTTTTAGAGTTAAAGCAAAAATAAACTTCAAATAATTTATATCCATAATAAAAAGATTCAACATTATTTGAGCAAAATTCGGAGTAAAAATTAAACAAAGATGAAAAAATAATAATAGAATAATTATCAGATAGATTTGGCGATTTTGATTAAATAAAAACCGAATAAAAATTAAATTTTAAAGGTAGGGCTTCACTTTAAAGTAATAAAATTAAAAAAATAACCTAATTAAAAATTATATAAATAATTTATTCATTTATTGAATTTATTTTAAATCTTAAACTTTTTAGTTTATTATTTGATAAAATATATTTAAAAAATTTTTGATTTTTGATTTTTTAATTATTGTAGAATCATTATCATCTAGAAGTATTTAAGACTATTTTGGCGAATATTCAGGGTAAAATATAAAATTAATTTATCATTTTTTATCAGTTATTATATTCCAAACATGAAACACATTTATATAAATTAAATTTATAAATTTATAATTTAGCATATTATATAATTTGTTTTAAATATTTTTAAGTATTTTTAGTTAATTTTATTAATTTTTTAAATAGAGAATAATCAAAAAATAAAGATTATATACCAGATCCAGAAGAATTTAACGAAATTGACGAATTTGAACTAGATTTTAGTACTGGAAGATTTTTTTATGTTTTATTCTTACATCTTATTTATTATATCGTATTGGGACCATTTTCAATATTAATATTTTTAATAAAACCTGGAATGCCGCTTACTAAAACCTTTTAATTTTTCCCAAAATGTTCTGTAGCGTTTTTTTTATAAACAACTCTATGGGCCTTCAATATGATGAATATATTGTTGTATTATTTAAGTGAGAACTCAAATATTTATTTGATAGAAATTATATATATGAATATTTTGCTCGTATTAAGATGTGCAGTTATAGCATCTAAGTAAAATAAATATATATCATTTAATTTATTATTAATATTATAGATTCTAAATTAATTATAAATACTAATAATTATTTAAACAATAATTTAATATTATGGCTATAAATTTGTTATAGATATGCTTCGATATATCAATTAAGGTGGAAAATGTATAAAGCAAAAGTTATTGATTTGAAATATACTTAGCATGATTTTTATTTTGGAAACTGGTCTAAGCAAAATTATTACTGCATAATGAAAGAGACATATAATTCTCTCAGGAGAGGAGAATATGACGTTTCAATTTTCTATTTATCGTTTTTTTTAGAGCCCAAGTAAGAAAAACAGAAAAAAATATAAGAACATATAGAAGAATGTTAAAAAGAATTTACAAATACAAGTGAAAAATTTTAGCCCCCTTGTATGTTTTCTTATAATTACAATTAAAATTTCTATTTTGGATATGGTATAGTAGCCGAAATAATAAGAACTTTCATGGATAAAAATACGTCTACATAAATTTTAATGAAAATTATACCTATTGGATTTTTAAGAGCTTCCTTGACTATAATTTACAGAGTTATTTTATAAAAAAATATTGATTTATCACTTTCTGAATATTTTTAAATTATTGGAATTTTTTTAAACACTTTTTTTTCTTGTGTATCAGTTTATGGTTTTTTATGGCACTATCTAAGAGACTTAAAATTAAAATAATTTTGTCAAGAATAATGTTCAAAAATTCTTTAAATTAAGAAAATTAAAAAAAATGGTATTAATAATATATAAATATATTTATTATTTAATTAAATATATAAATTTATTAAATATTTATTAAAATACATATATTTTCTAAAAAAGTATAAATTTATTTAATAAATTAATTATAATAGAATAAAAGATATTTCCAACAATCGACATAACAAATCCATACAGTTTAAAAGCATGGTCAATTTTAAGAAGAGTTTTATTAGACTACGGAAGACCTTTTGACATTAGAATGCAAGCTTTTTTTACTCTTAATTTACTAGTGCTTATAGTAACTACAACTTTATTTTGCCTTTGGTATTATGGACTATATAATTTCCCTTAAGAATATATTGTTGTTAGTGCATATGAATTAATTATTAATTTTGGACTTTTATCATGTATTTTATTTAGAGGAGCACTTATTAACTAAACTTTTGAAACAAACAAAAATATTTTAGGAGACCACAGAATTCTTGCACTAGATTTGTTAAGACTTAGAAAAGTTTATTTTAGAGATGGAAAAATTTCTACTAACATTATTTAATAAAAAGCTGTTGAAAAAATGAAAGAAAAGTTGTTATATTCTAGCTAAATTAAAAATAGTAAATACATATTAAATAGTAATGCCTATAATATTTTAGAAGCCGAAAATAAAACAGAAAATAATATCAATTTTAGAATGCCATAAAAAAATCTAGAGTATATTGAAGATGATGTTGTTAATATAATTGAAACAATTTTAAATTCAGTTGAAGATTGTGAAAGAGAATTGCAATAAGATGAAGTAAATATGCCTTTTACATTTTTTAGTCTAAAAATTAGCATAGGATTATTATAAACTATAACTGCTGGATTGTTAACCTTTATAGGTGCCAGTGTATAATATAAAATCTTTAGCGACTGATTTATAAATTTTATTTCAACTATTTATTTTATTTATGTATATAATTATAAAAAAATTATTTACTTATTTTAAACTTTATTTAATCTATTAAAAATTCCTAATTATAAAAAATAAAAATAAAATTCACATAATACGAATTTGGGATTAATATATCGCATTAAATGTTATATAAAATATGTGATAGGAATATGAAGTTTAATTTTATTATAAACATAATAATTTATTTGTAGAAATAATGAAAAAATAAATATAGGATAATAAAACCCAATCTCTTTAATTAATTATTTGCTAAAAAATAAAAAAAATTTATCTTATTTTTATTTATTTTATATTTTTTTTTTATTTTTTTTTTACCATTTATTTAAAGAATTAATTGAAAAAACATCACTATTATTGTATTATTTCCTTTCTATGCATAAAAATGTTAAACAAAAAAATTAAAAACCCTTCATAATTCATAATATTGTAAAAATAAAAAAAAAAAAAATATTAAAACACATATTATTAAGTCCAAAATAATAATAAAAAAAAAAAAATAACAAAAGAAAAATAATAATAAATAAAAATCATTAAGTCATTGAAATTAAATTTATAATAATGGAAAATAATTAAAAAAATAACTAAATTTTTACCCAAATAGAATTAAACAATAGTTTAACCAGTAGTTCTACTAATAATGATCAAATTTTGCAAATTTATAACGATTAAGTGGGCGGTCATCATTCCATATTATGCCCAGAATCTTGTAATGATTATATTATAAAACCTGCTATAAAAAAGGAATTACAATTTTACGAAAAAATGTAATAAAACAGAGAAGATAACAAATTAGCCGAATTTTTACCCAAATATTACGGTACTACTGAAATTAATGAGTCAACTAAAATTGTTATTAAAGATGCACTTTGTAAAAATTAATAAAAGGAAAATTAAATTGAAAATTTTCAAAATACAAACAACATTAATAATAATAATGAAAATAATGGTAAAAAAAATAATGAAGTTATTTTTAAAATTGATCAAAAAAGTTAATTTTATAAACCCATTAAACTTAAAGCTTTAGAATCTTCTATATAAATAAACATTTCTTTTTTACCATTTATATCTTTTTTCCATCAATTTCATGTCTCACCTTTTTTTTTTAATTTTCCAATAAAATTTAAATTTTAAATTTTTCTCTAAAAAAAATTATTGGTATTCACATTAAATATTCAATATACTTAAAAAAATATGATTAAAAGAAAAATAATTTAATTCAGTACAGTATCCAATAATTTTTTTTACATTTTTTTATATTTATTTTATTAAAATACATTTCATTTATAAATTTTATTTATTTATAGGTTAAATAGATAATGGATGCACCAGGAAAATGATGTGGTTAAAAAGTTTATTTACTGAAAAACATGCCTTTGGAAGTAAATATTATATAATTTGAATTTGATATTTCAAATATATTAATTTAATTAAAATAATATTTTTTAAATTTTTTAAAACCGAATTTATCAAATATATCAAACTATTTTTAATATCGAATCTTTTATAAAATAAATTTTTATAATTAAATTCTTATATTAACTTATTAATTTATTTTTTATATAAAAGGAAGTTTGAAATTGTAAAATTTAACTAAGGATTTTTCGCATCCTTGCGTTTTAGATATAAAAATGGGATTTACTGCACCGAGCGAAAAACATAAATTAAAATTCTAAAATAGTACTTCATAAACACATGGATTCAGAATTTGTGGACTTAATGTAAATTTAAAAAAAAATTTTCTAACTATTTAATTAATGATTTTATATATTCTTTTTCAGCTAATTTATTTATTTTTTAATAATATTATTATAAAAATTACTATATAATAAAATTTAAATAATTTTAAAGGCTTTTTGGGAAAAAGCTAAAGTTTAAAAAACAAAATTCATGGACAAATATTAAGGTAGATAGATAAAAGGTGATGATTTATCAATCTGTTTATCTTACTTTTTTTATGATGGTAATTATAATTATTTATTTTATAATTGAAGCTTAACTAAATTTTTATTTATATTTTTTAAGGTGAAAAAATTAAAACACATATTATAAAAAAATTTATCGAACAATTAATAAAATTAAAAGAGGCCCTTGAAATATATAAAGGATTTTTATTTAAATCATCTAGTTTACTAATGGTTTATAATGGAATGAGTTCAAATTAAACATATAATTTAAATTCTAGTTAAACTTCAATTTCAAAGTCAAATTCAAATAAAAACTTAGACAATATATTAAATAGCAATTCTTAGGCTCTCAATATTTCAAGACAAAATTCAAATAAAATTTCCAAATAGTCCAGCAACCAATCCAATTCTTAATACCATCCTTAGGTAGAAAACGATAAGATTTAATTAAAATTAATAGATTTTGCTAATATTGAATATACAAATTTAAATAGAACTGATAATGAATTAATAGATGGTATAATTAATTTGATTGATTGTTTAAAAAATATAATGACTTGGGGAAATTAAAATATTAGCCTAAATGGAAATATTCTTCTTTAAAAAATGTCTAGGGATTAATCTCAAAAAATAGACCTAAGACAATATAATTCTGAAAATCTTTAGAAATGTATCAAAAATAAAGATAAAGATCTAGATATTTATGAGTAATAAAACCAAAATAACGATAATTAAGTTGAAAATTAAAATGGCCAAATAATTGGGAAAAAAAGTGCAAAAAAATATTCGGGAAACTAACTTAATTAAACTGAAAGCAATGGAGATAAAAAAGAAAATAAAAAATAGACTATAAAAAGTCTTAATCAGGAGGTGAAAATTAAAAAAATTAAATTAGATAATAAAAACAACAATAACTATAAAATAAATAGTTATAAAAATAATAATGATAATGATAATGATAATGATACAGTTTTTAATCTCACAAGTGGCGAAGTAATATTTGACAACTAATCGCTTGATAACATTGTAATAGAGCAAAAAGAAAATATACAGTGAAAATGAAATATTTTTAACTAAAATACAAAATATGGTATTAGTAAATAGCAACAAAGATAATAAAAATTTTTTAATAACAGATTATTTGTTATATGTAAAATAAAACAATTAATAAAATATGATTATATAAATTTTATAACTTCTTATATTAATATATTTATTATAAAATAGGTAGACTATTTTCAATATAAAAATCTATTATAAATTTTTAAATATTTGTTAATATACTAAATTATATTAAAAATTGAATTTATATATAAACATATCAAATAAATTATAATCCATTTGTAATAACAAAACTTATTGGTAATTATTCCTATTAAATAAATCATAATATATTTTTAATGATCATTAAACATATAATTGATAATTATTTACAAGTAATTTAGTTTTATAGTTCAAATTTTTATTATTATATCTAACCATTAAAACTTTTAGAAATCAAAGATACATAATTTTTAAAAAACTAGACTATTGACTGATTAAAATGATATAAAATATATATAAATTTTATAATTAATATTTAAAATTTTTAGGTTTAATATATATTAAAAATTTATAAATTAATATTATAATTGGAATTATTTGTTAAGAATTTAGTATACTAAAATAAAGATTTATATCACATAACTGATAAATATGAATATAAATTAAGAATGTAATCATATAAAATAAAATAAAACAATCAATAATATATATTCTAGAATACAATAATTTAATTGATCTAAATATGAAAAATAATATTAAAATAGTAAATTAAAATACTAAAAATAACTAGAATTAAAATCATAAGTATTAAAATTATCTTTTCTAATAATAAATAATTTAATGACACATTTTCTAATATAATTTAATTAGAAAATAATAAAAAAATAAACTAACTATATATTTATAATTACATTTTTTTCAAGTTTATTATAATAATATATAAAAAAGTTTCAAGACTAATAATTATATAATTTTATATATATATTAAAATATTTTATTTTTAAGTATAAATTAACATAATATTTTAATAGCTTAATATATTTTACTCTAGCTCAATATATTATCAAATGATAATATTATCTTATTAAGAAATTTTTACATTTTAGATATATTTTAGTATTTTATATTTTTAGTATTCCTATATTTTTTTAATTTCGTTTTTTATCTTAATTAACGATTAATGATTAATTAACTACTCATTAGAAAAGCTAGTCAATTTGTTTTGATTTTAATTAGAAAACGCAGTTATAATCTACACACTATTTCAATTATCTTTAGTATTCGTGTCTTAATTCTCTTAATTTTTATTTTCTTTCATATTCAATCTATTCATGTAACATTTATTTTTAGATTTCATCAATATTTGGAATATAACTTTATTCCTAAACCTTTTAATTTTTAAACGTATTTTCAATATTATTATTACTTAATTATCTGCTAAATATGGTAAAATTTTCTTCTCTTTTCTTAGGATTTTAACCGCAATTATAATTTAAAAATTCACTGTTTAAACTTTTAAAGTTATTTTAACTCATATAATTGTATTTTGTTAAGCTATTGAAATTTTATAGAAAAATTATATCATTCTAATTAATTGATTTTTTCTATTCTACATCTCTCGAATTTGGTCTTTCTAGCTTTTAACTTTTTTTATAAGGAATTTAATTTTTTTGATTTAATTAAAAGGGCTAATACATTCTTTCATTTTTATCAATTTAATTCAAATTATTATTATTAAAATATTAAACACCCTATTCATTTAAAGCAATGCTTTGCTTTAATTTAATTTTAGTATCTAAATTAGAATTTGAATTTTTATTAAAAAAACAACTATTTTAGTTATTATTATTTTTTTAAATAATCTAGTCATTTTTGTCTAATACAAGGTTATTACTTGGAGCATATATTCTGTATTTTTTAACACCACCTTATTTTTATAGCATTTACTATTATTAAGCCATTGAAATGAATCTATTTTTCACTGCTTAATTATTTTCATTTTATTACAATTAATTAATGTCCAATTTTACTATTAAATGTTATGATCTTGCTCTTTTCAAAATATTAGGATTACTTTTTAATTAATTATTTTTCAGAGCCTCGAATTTAGTATCACACTTAAAACCTTAATTTAGATTCTTAATAACAAAATTTTAAGAAGACATTCTTTTTTTTTATATCTCCTAATTTTTTTCTTATTACTTCCATTACAAAAAATGATCGCTAAAACTACCTTTTTCAACATTGTTTATTATATTATCATTATCAATGCTATCCTTTTAATTTAAATTTATATCTTAATTTGATATTTCCCTACTTAAATTTGAATCATTAAAAGAATTATTTGATAAACAATCTGATTCCTCTTAATTATTATTATCAACTGAAAACTTCTTTTACATTTTAATTTTTTCGAAAATCTACTTATTTTAATTTTAGAATTCAATACTTCTACAGGAAAGTGGTCTTATTTATCTACTTATTACATTTTTAATTTTATTCTAAGAGCCATTTTTTTATTATTCATTATTGATCTATAATTAGCCATTTTGTTTTATGCCTATTTTTAAAAAATAAATGTAATGATTAACTTAACTTATAATTAAAATTTAGTAATTTTCTTATGATATATTATTTTACAAATTTGATGTTATATTTTTCGTTAACTCAATAGTGTTTCTTTATTCATATTCGTATTGTTTTTTTTTTTTTTAATTTTTTTTTTTTTATTTATTTAAGTTAATTAAATGTTTAATTTTTACTTGGGTAATTTATAATGACTACCAAGAATTTATTAATTCATCATGAATTTAATTAAAATTAATATAACCAAAAATCAATTATTTCCCAAAAAAAAATAATTCTTAATATAAATAAATAATCATTAATTTTAACATTTAAAATATAATGTGCAATTTTGTTTAAACCTTAAATTGTTCATATTTATATAAAATAAAAATAAAAATTTATTTAATTAATTAAAAATTATTATTAAACATATATGTTTATTTATTATATGATTTTTTATAAAATAATTATAGAGAAATATTATTCTTATTAAAATATGTATAAATAACTATTTACTGAATAATTTAGACACATTATAAAGCTTTTATATAAAAATATTCTAAAAATTTATTATATATTTTTTAAATAAAATTGCATATATTTAATACTTAGATTGAACTTAATTGTAATTTAATTATTATTTTTGGGTACATTACACATAACAATTTCGTCATTTAAATTAAGATTATAAATTGTAATATCATTTAAAATTAAAACAAAACGTTTTAAAAAGCAAATGTTTTAATATAATATAGATCTATTTATTTTATAAAGTCTTATAATTAATTTAAATGAAATTAAACAATTTTTTTTACATGTTTCATTTAAATTTTATTTTTAAAAAAAAATAGATATAATTAATTATAAATTTAGTTACTTCTATGATCAAATTTTATGATAATTAAATTAATATATAATTTCCTTATTTTAATATTTTAATTAAAGTATTTACATTGTAAAGTGATAAAAAAGGATATAGTTTATAGATTTAAAACATTAAACCTTTTAATAAAATAAAACATTAAAATTTTTTTTTAATAATTGGAATTTCTCTATGTCTATTTAGTAAATACTTTAAAAAAATTATATCATTTTATTAATTTAATCAAAATAATATGAAAGATAAAATAGGGGGTAAATAAGTAAATTGAAATTTAAATATATTCTTATATAATTTAAATTTTATTCTCATTTACACTTTACATTCAAGTATTTTTCTAACCTTATAATATTAATATTTTTATTGTTAATATATTTTTTTTAAATAATTAGTATTAAATTTACTTGTAGTTAAGGTTTTTTTACTGAAAATATATTATAAATATAAACCTTATTTTATTAAAAATTTAATAATATTTTTATGATTTAAATTATTCTTTACATCATTACTTTTATATCACTTATATATATATTATAAATGATTATAAAATAATAATTTATGATAATACATTTTTAATTTTTTTAAATTATACCATATTCATGAATTGAATTATATTATTATAAATATTATTAATAAATGTAATAAATGTGTCCTATTTAATTAATAATAAATATAGAAAAATTGAATTTTATTATTATTAGAAGTACTAGGAATTTTAAAATATAAAGCTTAGAATTTTGTCGATATATTAATTAACTGATATTTTAAATTAAAATAAAATATTTAAATTTTTTAATTTATTATGATTTTTATAACATATTTATAATTATATAAATTTAATAATAGGTATAAAAAGTATTTATTGTTAGCAAAAATTTCAAATCAAGCATTTTCTTAGGCAGCTTTTTCCTCTTCTTCTCTTTCAAGTCTTAATTTTTCCTCTTCTTCTGCTTTTATTCTAGCCTATTGTAAATATTTTATTTATAATTACGATATAATATACTTTTCTATTTTAATAAATTTATATGGTATATTTTCTAAGTAATATATGAATTTAATTATTTAAAATTATACCTAATCTTCTTCATATTTCTAGTGGGCATATGAAAATGCAGTTTTTTTAACATTTTTTGATATCTACAAAGAAAAAAATAAATATTATAACCAAATATGATATTGTATATTAAAAATTAATAATTAAAATTTTAAAATTTTTAAACTGTATATATATAATAAACTACCTCAACTTTATTGATTCTTTATAACTTTAACAACATATTGACTGTTTCAAATAAATAGTTTGGGAATTTCGATATAAATGGATTATATGAATGAACTAAAACCTTTAATTTTTCACATGTGGGGTTTTTTAGTTTTTCAAATTCTTCTATTTTTTCTATTTTATTATCTCTAACATTGAGATATTCTAAATTTTCTAAATTAGGGAAACTCTCTTCAAAAAGTTATTCAATCTATATTAATTGAAAGTATAATTACTCTCTTAAATTCATGTATATATCAATTTTAAAAATAAAGTATAGAAATAATTTTAAAAATAAAACTACATAAAATTTATATAAATAACAATTATATTTTGCTTTACTTAATTTCCTCTTATATGAAGTTTAACCAAAAGTGGCAAGTCCAGGCCTTAAAGTTATTTTATTTTGTTTTTTCCCTTTATTTATAGTTAATATAAAATATATTATTTATATATAAATTTTAGAATAATAAGATATTACCAAATAGATTTCTTTTAATTCAGGCATATTTCCCATTGTAGCTAAATTACTAATCCTATTTTCTGCTAAACCTAAAAAAATATTAATATAATTAAATAAATTTTTAAATTTTTGGTAGATTTTAAAAAAAATCAACAGCAATATATTCTTTTTAAAAATTAGAATAAATTTTTACATAAATATTTCAATTTAGGATGTCCCTCAAAATTTTCTAACTTTTCGACGAGATTATTATTTAAATTTAAATGAGTTAAATTTGGAGCCCCTTTAATTCCCTATATTTCGGTAATTCTATTTTTTTACAGATTAAGCCTCTATTTTAAAAAATAAATTGAATAAAACATAAATAATAAATATTAAACTTATTTACTTTTAAGCTTTTAAAATTATCTTCGTTATATAATGATTTCAAATCTTTTATATTATTATATGAAACGTCAATTGATATTAAACTAGGTAAATTGGCAACTAATAATAAAATTTTAGTTAATACATTTAAAGATATACATATTAAATAAATTAAAAATATTTTTATAATTAGTTAATAATAATAATTTATATACGCTAAGAAAAGTCACTTAAGTTATTATGAGATAAATTAATATTCTGAATGTGCTTAAAGTTGGCAAACATATTTGATAATAGATCTAATTTCTACCCCTATTTAAAAAGAACATAATTGGTTAAAAATTTTATGTAAAAATAAATGAGAAATGATGAATTTTTATAATATAATTTATACAATTAAAATCAAATTTTTTATAAAAATTTTACCTCTAAATTAAGATCCACAAAATGATATCCTGTTTAATCCATAGTTAATTTTGGATTAGATAAATTTTGCATAATTAATTCTTCATAATTAACTTTAGGTTTATCATCTATTTTTTAAACTTCTTTGCCTTTTCCAGCTTTTTTTGATGTTTTTTTGGTAGCCATAATAAATTTTAGTTTATTTTAATTTTATTTTTTGGATATAATAGATTTTATAAATTAGTTTTTTGCTTTAAAATTTTGTTATTCTTATTGTTTTTTAACTATTTTTTACAAATTTATTTAAATAAAGTTTTATAATTGATAACTTTAATAGAATTAATTATTAATATAAAAAAATTATAATTTGATGATAAGAAGAAATGTTATATTTTCAAAAAACACATTAATTTTAATATTTTATAATTACTAATAATAGTACAATAAAAAATTTATTAACAAAATAATATTTACTTTTAAAAAATTATTTAAAAAAATTTAAAACTGTAAACATATAAATTTCAACAGAAAAATAAAAATTTTCAAAAATATCATCCCTATATCATATAGGTATACGTATATATATATACAAAATATTCAGAATTTAATTTAGATTTTTCCTTCATTTTTCGGTTTTTCTTAACAAGTTAAAACAAAAGGCAATTTAGTAATATTATGGCCTTTTTAAGTTTAAATTTATTCACCATTATGACTTAATCTAGCATCAACATAAACCAATTAAGTGTCTCCATCTACTTTTAAAGTTGGGGCAAAAATGTACCCTGCTTTTTCCAGCCATTTTCTGTGCAATTTAGACTGTAATTCTAAAGCTGTCTTTCTGCTATCACTTCCTACACTGTCTTTATTTTTAATAGGAGCAAATTCAGAACTTCTTTGGACCTCAATTAGTCCGTAATTTTTAATTTCTGAAAAAGGATCGAAAATAAATTACTCGAATTTCCTAAAAATAAGGTAATTAAATAAAAAATTTTAAAAATAAATAATAAAAAACAAAAATTTTGGTTGCTATCTGAAACTATAATTTATGAACATATTTTATATTTATTTTGATATTAATTTATATATTTAAAATTTTATTTTTATATATATTAAAAAATATTTACATTCCATTGTTTGTGTCTTTTGTATAAGGTTCAGATTTTTTTTATTCACTATTCCATAAGGGAGTTATTTTTTTCATGGCCAAATGGTGCTTGGCCCATCCTTTTTGACCTAAATAAGCAGAAGCTTTTTCAAATCTTGCTTCTCCTATTTCTTCTTTTATTTTTTCTTCGGGCACTTTTTCGATTCTTCTTTATTCAATAACATCTCTATCTTTTTTGGCTTATGAAAAATCTCTTGTTTCTAAAAGAGATTTAACAGTAGAAACTTTAATCAAAAATTGGGCCAAAAAACTTTAATTGAATTTCAATTTTCCGTTGCTTTATTTAGCCTTTTTTTATTCATCTGACAATTCACTGTACTCAATCATGCTCAAAACCCCATTGCTTTAAATATGAACTCCAACTTTTTCTTCAGGATCTACTTTTTCTACAAATTTGGAAACAAATTCTTTATTTTCCTTAACTGCATAACCTACCATTAAAGGATCCGCCTAATTTTAGATAAAAATATATAAATTAAAATAAAATTGAAATAAAAATTTTAATTTATTAGTAAATTTTTACAAGTTTATTTAATAAATTATCTACTCCACACACATGTAAATATTCGATTCCATAATCATATATTTGTCCTAAAATAGTTTATATACCTTCATATAAGCCTCCATTTCCATTAGGGGCCATGAAAATTTCAAATTCATCTTTTAAAATAATTTTTCCATTTAAGTCAACTGCAGGTAAATTGTTCTGCATGAAAAAATGTACTTATCCTTCCGATAATCCAAAATATTTATTCATTTTAAAAAAATCTCTTGTATCTTTTTAAATAATAATTTTAAATTTTAAACAAAATATTTTTAAAGTTATAGAAAAATAACTATTGATGAAATATTTAATTTTTAATTAATATTAACTTTTAAAATTTATTTACCTTTATCAGTAGATGAACTTGTCATTATAAATAAATGGATAAGGTCTTTTCCTTTGCAGAAATCTTTTTTCTAAATTTATACCCATCTTTCAAGTGCCTCAATTTTATTTGCGAAAATTTAAAATAATGTTGCATTCTAAAATTCTTTTTAATTTTCATTTCCCAATTGGAACATACCCTGTAAAAATAAAATTAATTTTAAAATTAAAAAATATAAAAATAGAATTAATAATTTCTTTATACAAAAATAAAATAATTCAAAAATTTCTCATCTTTCGAATAAATAACCTAAAAAATTGAAAATATAAAACAATAAAAATTTTCTTGAATAAAAAAATAAAATAAAATTTTTAAGTTTTAAATTTTAATAGTTTCTTAGATTTTAATATTATTTTTTCTAAGTAAATTTTTTCCACATTTTTTTAATTTCCCAGTCTAGAAAATAACAAAAAAAAAAAAAAATCCCTATATACAAGATAAAATATATTTATAGAAGATATTTATAAAAAAACGTTTTTCTATGTAAAGATATATAAATTTCAAATACATTTGTAAATAAAATAATTTTTTTTCTATTATTTAAATAATTATATAAATATATTAGTATTCTTTTTTTTATAAAAAATTTGTAAATATAATTATATATATATAAATAAATAAATATTACCTTAGGCTTATCACTGCCCAATCTGCTGGCCTAGCCCCCAGCCATTATAATAACTCCAACTTTACCTTCAGCTATAGTTTTTAAGCCCTCCTATTCATACTCATTAATTTTGGGATTGTCAAAGGCTTTAAAAACCTGTTAATCGGGAATTCTGTCGATATCTAAAAATTATATGTTGTCTTCGTTTTTTTATTTATTAGCGTACAAATCTTTATACAATTCGTCTATCAATTCGAAGTCGATTTGACGCAATTAGTTTAAGTAGTTCAAAATTTCGCCCTTTTTTTCCTTTTTTTTAGACTCGGAAAGCTTTTTTAATAAATTAGGTTTAGTTGAAAATATAAGTTGTTTTTAGCTTTTTTATTTTATGTCATTTTATTTCCGCTAAATTCATGTTTTTGTTTTTTAAAAAAAAATATTTTTTACGTTCAAAAGCTGTTCTAAAAGATGAGGGTGGTTTTTAGCCTTGGCAAGGATATTTATGTCACTTAAGGAATGGTCTAAAGATTAATTTTGATTTAAACTTAGATCATTTTCCTATATTCTCTCTGAGCAAGAATTTACAAGTCCCATGTTATTTTAATTTTATTTTTAATTATCTTCACTATTATTAAGTTTTAAATCAAGTACTTAATTTAAGATTTAATGAAATGATAACATTTTATTGAATTTAATAATTTTTTTATTATTTACAAAAAATATAATACAACCAAAATGGTATTTATATAAAAGTATATTAAAAATTTAAATATATTTAAATAATAATGTATAAAAATTAAAATTATTTTTTATCATTCTCTTTCAATCCTACTCTATCACGTAAACTTTCTAGCCAGTTTTGAATATTTTATGCTTGTTTCTAACAGGATTATTCCAAAAATTTCTTGTTGCGACAATTTATGGTTTTTTTCTTGTAAAAATATCATTTTACTACTCTTATTAGTTAAATAAATCATCTTCATCATCATAATCAAAATTCTCATGTCCTAATTGTCTGTCCCCTTTATTACTCGCCATTAATTCCTTATAAAAATTATATTTTTTTGTAAGCATTTCATTGTCTGCAAATAACATATTTGGCGACCTTGAGGCCAATCCATAGCTATATTGATTTGAACATACTCTAACCTTTATAAAAAAAACAACAAATTAATTAATTAATTAAAAAATAAATAGAAAAATAATTTTATAGTATAAAATAAAATAAAAACAAAATAATTGATTATTTAATTAAAGATATATAATCAAATAGTATCTTTTCCATAAGTATCCCCAAAATTTTATATAAATAACAGAAATTTGTAGGATATCCATTCAAACTTATACATTAATATAGATATAAATATATTATAATCTAGTTTTTTTTATTTTAAAGAAATTATAAAATAAAATAAATAAATTTTTCGCCAAAATTAATGATAAAATTTTTATTTTAATTTTTTAAATTTTAATATTTATTACCTATCTTGAGCCCTCGCCCTGTTTGTATTTAATATCCTTTTAGTATTTATATTTATCTTTTATGTTGGATTTCTGGTCAAATTCTTTAATGACCCCTTGAATAAAGTTGTTATTTTTTATTAAATTTGTTTAACTCATTGTAGTCACTTTATTATTTTGCTTTATTTTATTATTTTTATCAAAAAATCGGTTAGAAACAGTTTTTGAAAATTATTATTATTATTGTTATTATTGTCTTAATTAATTTTTTTATTACTAAGTGTTTTTTAATTAAAATTAACTAGAACCCTCAATTTGCTCTTAATTTTGGAAATTATAATTAATTTAACTCTAATTTTACAAATTTTAACTTTAATTCTGATTGTAACTGTTTTAACTTTAATTTTAGGCTTATATTTAATTTATTTAACTTTATATTTATGTAGATTTCTTTTTATGGGGCTGGTAATTAGATTAAAAATTTTAACCTACTTCGTAGTTCTATTATTGTTAATTATTATTTTAGACTGATGCAAAATTATTTAATTTAACACTTTATTTTTATAATTAACTATGGCTGCTTGTATGAGGATGCAACTAATTATTAAATGACTCTAATCTTTTAAAAGAAGAAGAAATTAATTTAAGCCCTCTCTATTTTTTTTTTAAATTATCCTTTAATTTTTTAAAATCCTTTTTTTCTCTTTCAAATAAATCGCTGTCTTAAATAGTTGGTAGCCCTTCCGTATTTGGCCTAGATATTTTATTAATTTATTTATTTACATTTAAAGGTAATTGACCTTAATAAGAAGTCACAGGCCTTTCTGACAAACCTACACGCTATTTTATTTACTAGTACATTTTTTCATTTTCAAATTAAATATTCTTATAAACTTAATTAATCCTACTTTTTTTCGATATTACTTCTGCTCCATACTAAATAAAATAAATAATATAAAATCAATAAATTTAAAATTCATAAATAAACTAGGAAAAATATATAAAATTTTAATTATATTTTTTTAAATTACAAATTCTAATTCATCATCTTCATGAGAAACTAAAGCAACCAATGAATAAGGCTCCGTATTTAAAATTTCTTGGGCATTATTTTCGCTTGGGTCAGGATATTCGACGTCTAATTTTGTCTCGTAAGAAGAATTTTCTATTTAAAAAACTAATTCCTTTGAAAAGGGAAACAATTTACACTTTATTATATCTGGATACTTAATTTTAAAACCCAAATCTTTAAAATTTTGTTATTCTTTATGATTAGAATAGGATTTCCCCTCACTTGTTATGACATACATCCCGTGTCCCAAATTTGTATTTTTAAGTTAATAGTTATTTTGCTCTAATTAAGATCTTTTGCAAATTCTAGTAAATTATTAAATTATTATAAATTTTTAATTTTTCTTTAATTTAATATTAATATATTTTATTTTATTTTACCCAACACCTACTACTCCTACTTATTTTCTTATTCTAAATTAAAATTCATACCTTTTTCTATTATCCAATGTATAAACCAAAGCAGCTGCTTTTATGGCTTTCTTATCATTCCCATAACCTTTTATAGTATATAAATTAGTAGGTATAATTAATCTATTTTTATATTCAGTCGAGAAATTGAAATTTATCTAAAAAAAAGTATAAATATATAATTAATTAATTATTTTATATTATTTTTAATAATAAACTTTTTTTAATTTTAAAAATAATCAATTACTTTTTTTCTCTCTATATCTTCGAGTTGCTCATTAAGTTCAGAAATTCTATTATTAATTACTTCTTTGGCGTCTAAAGGTTTCATTCTTTAAAACATTAGCTATTTCTACTTTTATTTTTCATCTTCATCATCTTCTTCAAATTCAGGGTATTAAATTTTTCTTAATTCCTATGATAAATTTTATTAATAATATAATATAACTCAATTATTAATATTTATATAATTAAATTTAGCTTACACTAATCATATCATTATAAATATCTTCATTCATATATTTATTATATAAATATTTTTTCTTTATATCTTCTTTTTACTCATCAGTTAAAACTTCATTGTCAATTATATTTAAACTGTTAAATACATGATCTATATCCTTAAGTTTTTATTTTACCCTATATTAATTTTTTTAAATAAATATAGTCAAAATAAATATTATAAATCTATATATTTACTTTTAATTTTATATATCTTTTTTTTAATGTTTTATATTAATTATTACCAACTAAAAGGAAAATTCCAAAAATTTTCTTTTTCATCATTAAATTTCACTAAATTAATCTAACAGTATTATTCTCCTTTCATTGACCAAATTTTTACCTTTTTATCTGGCGAACAAGTAATATAACATATAGGGTCATTTAATTTCGTCAATTAATTTACTTTTTCTTTATGTGCTTTCCATCTTTTAACTAAAACGGAATTTACAGCATGAGCTTCAACGTAACTATCTTCATTACTAATAAAAATATTTTTAAATATATATTAATTTAAAAAAAAAAATGAAAATGAACTTAAAATAATAATAGAATATTTTTTATACATTTTTTCTGGCGATGACAGCAAATTTTCAATCATTTTTGAAGCATTAATCAAATCTTTTCTTCTTAATTAAAAACTTTATCTCGATTTATCGTGTTCATAATTAGGAAAAATATCTCTATTATTTAAAACATCGGTTAAATGAAGACAGTGCATATAGCCTTTAACATCAGTATAATATATATACAATCTTTTTTTTTTATCATTTTATTTCATATACTATTCATTATATTCTTAAAACATCTCATAATTTTCTTTTTGTCCTTTAACAAAGTTCGTTTTTTTCACTGATTATCGTGCATTATTATTGTTATTGTTGCTTTAATTTTTTTATATGTTACTCTATTTTTTTGTCATTTAATTTATTTAAAATTAAGTTTGGTCGTTCTCTTGAGAACCTTTGGAAGGGGTTTTTTCTTTTTCCCTTTTTTGATTTTTTTTCTTCTAATTCGAACCTTCGTTTTATATTATAGGATCTTAAAAATCATACGGAGGTCTGTAGGGATCATCTTTGGAAATTGTTTAATATGGAACTGGATACGAATCTTGAGTCTCAACAATTAAAGAAGTTATTTACTAATTATTTATATAAATTCCTCCCTCCCAATATGAATTATGAATCTTATATTAAAGTTAAATATTAAATTTTTATTAATTAATTATTTATTGATTAATTAGTTTTACTTTCATTATGCATTTCGATTTATAACTTTATGCTTTATTTCCTATTCCCCAAATCATAATTGTACCATTTATACAAGCTGATACTAAAACAGGATAAGGGTCAGCAAATTCGAGGGAAATAATTTCGAAATTATTTTTAGAATTATCAATATACAAAGACTGCGGATCAGAAAGTAATAATCCATCACATTTTCCAGTTTCAAAATTCCAAATTGCTATAATTCCATTTGTAGAACCAGAGCACAAAAGATCTGTATTTAGTAAAATTATTTAATTTAAACTATATTTAATTTTATTCTATAATTTTTTTCATTTTATATAATTTTTTTATATTATATAATTTATTTATAATTTACTTTATTTGGTAGAAAATCCAATTTAAGAAATTTCAGCATCTCTATGGGCCCCGGACAAAACTTTCATTAAAATTGACTCTTCAGCGTCTGATTCGTCATAAATTCTTATAGTAGAATCAGAATAACAAGCTATAAGCAATTTTTCCTCGGTATTATACATAATTTTTGAAATCTCATTATTTTCTTTTTTAATTAAGTGGTGCTGTTTTTTAGAAAATTCTGAATTTTCGATTTCATCTTGGGAATTAACATTTTTTAAAAATTCTCCATTTTTCATGTTATATTATCTTATTAATCCTGCATTATCCGATAGGTAAAATTTCCTATCTCCGCCCCCAAAACAAAAGCAACCTAAATAAAATATAAATATAAAAATAAATTAGTTAAATTTTTTATATAAAGTTTATAATTTTATTTTTACATAAATCTACTGAAAATTTTTCATCATGTACTTCATTAAAAACCTTTCTAAGTTTTCCTGTCATTGCATCATAACATCTTACATCTATTTTAGTCAAAACCACAAAATAATTATAATAAGTATTAAATTCAACTTAAAGGACAGTTAAATCTTCATTAATAGATTTCATACTTTTAGTAACTGCTGCATTTTCATAAAATATCTATCTTTTTCCAGCCACAACAAATTTATCATGTAATCCTTTTTTTTATAAAAAAAATCATTATGTATATATATATAAATAATATATATTTTAAAATTTAAAGCTAATATTTTTTTATATTATTTACCAGTTATTAATGCAATATCAGTAATTAAATTATAGTTGGAATCTGATGTTATTACTTATATTGTGTTCATTGTTCTTATATCCCAAATTCTTATATTAGCCTTATCATCTACGCTAATTACATTAGGAGATTAAGGAATAAATTTGCAATTAACTACCAAAGTGCTATGCCCTTCTAATTTCCCAATAAATGCTAAAAAATTTACAATCATTTATTTAATAAATTTTATTTATTAATTAAATTTCTAATATTATATTATATTAATTAATTTATTTACCTCTCGTAATTGATACCTAAGGACACCATACATTAATATGATTTTCAAAACCATAAGTCAGTAAATTTGAACCATAATTACTGCTATAACTCATACCTAAAATTCCTCGTTTATTTTCATTAGAATTATCTTTTAACTCGGTTTTATTTACAGGATTAGACAGGTCATTTATATCCCATAACTTAATTTTTCCATCTAAAGATGAACTAGCTATTAATTTTGGACTTTAAAGTTCGCATATATCTGTAATTTATTTCATATGAGCAATTAATAATAATTAATGCTAAATTTTTTTTTTGTTGTCTTCTAAACTAAAATTATAAGTTCTTATATTATAATCTCCGCCAGCAGTAATCCAAATATTATGAATAGGTAAATACCATATACCAGTTAAAAGCACATCCAATTTAAATTATTTTAAAACTTATATTATATAAAGATAAGAAAAAATTAATTAAAAAATATAATTAATTGGTATTTTCTTTTTTAAATTTTTTTTTTTAAATAATTTTTTATTTTTTTTACTTTTTGTCGATAATGAAGTTTCCCAGAAGAATACTTGTCGGTCTGAAGTAATAGCTGCGATTTACTTTACTTATTCTGCCACAGCAAAGTCTATAATAAAAGTTCTTTAACTTTCTTCTAAACTAATTTATAAATTTATTTTCTTTCTTTAATTTGTTTAATTATCATATAGATAAGGCTCAGATATATCAATAGGAGAGTATAACTTAAGTCTATTAGAACTATAAAAGAAAAAATTTTTTTAAATTTAAAAATTAATTATCATAATATTTTTATTAATATATAATAACCTTTATTCTAAACAAATTAAATGATCCATTGTAGGGGAATAAATTAAACGTTTAATAATATTAGAGTGGGTATTGTTGTCTACTAATTAACTTTGAATATATCTTTTCGTTTTTCTAGAATAAGCTCTATCTAATATTTCATTCTAAGTCAATTCTCTGTCTTTTTCGAATCTCGCTTTATTAATAAATTTATTATTAATTTAATAATTTTACATAAAATTATAGATACTTTTATAGTTTAAATATTTTACCATCAAAAAATTTGGCCTCTTTTTCTCCTATTACAGCATCTATAATATATTATGTAAATTCTGACCATTCCATATGTTTATCTCCATTGATATCAATATCTTAAAATAGCTTTATAAGCCCATTAACCTTTATCATATATAAATATATTAAATAAAAAAATATACAACTTTTAAAATTTATAAAAATAACTACAATAAAATAGATATAAAATAATATATCTTTTATAATTTTATAGCACATCATTTTTTATAAATATTATCTCTGTTTAAAATTTTTTATTAATTATTTTATAAAGTTATTTCGGTTTATTTTTATCTTTTTTACCAATTCATATTTTTTTTCATTTTCATGAACTATAGCACATTTCATTAACCAAATAAAATTGGGCAATTCTATTCCATTTTAATGTTCTCCAAATTCTTCTTCTAAAGCCGCTAATTTTTCGTTATCCAATAACATCATCAATCCTTCTGCTGTATACTCATTTTTCTCATTTAATAATAATTACTGATTTTTATTTAAATAATTAATATAATCTTATAATGTAGGGTAAACTGGGGGTAACACTTTTTAAGGTTTTTTTTTCTCGTTTTTCTGTTTTTTTCGTTAATACATTATCAATTTTAAACCTATATAATTTAAATAACCTGCTTTTTTATAATTTAGTGTGATTTTTATTCTATGTTTAGTTATTTTTGTTTTTTTGTAAAAATATATTGTTTTTTGTACTTATTATAATTTTTATAATATTTTTTTATAGAATTAAATTATAGTCTATATAAGTTATTTTTACAAAATAGTATTGATATTCTTGTGTTTAATTACTATAACTAATAATAATTTAAGGAATAAATATTAAATATAAATTTTATTTATTTAGTGAAGTTATATATATAATCATATATTATACATTTTAAAAAATCTCTAATAATTTATGAATATAATTGATTTCTACACATACAATCTTATATTGATATATATTTATATTTATAGTTTTTTAGTCATAAATTAAAATTTACATTTTTATAGAAGTTTAAGAAAATATTTAATTAAAAATATAATTTTTTTTATAATAACTCATGTTAATTTGTAATTTAATTTAAAATTTCAGAAAATATTGCAACCCTTACAATGGCTCTTTTAATTTTCCATGGAATGCAATTTTCTATTTAGAATTAAGTTTTGCTTAACTAGATAATATTCAACCTACTCATTTTCTTTATCATAATCTACGCATGGTTATCTAGTCATAAATTTATTGCCCATTTTATCATAGTTAATAGAGTCATTCTAATTTTAATATTAAATAAATAAATTATGTAATCTTTTTTAATGATTCTTTTACTAATAAATATACATATTAAATATAAATATAAACAAAAATAATTTTGAATTTTACTATCATGACTTTTTATTTAGGCTCTAATACAGAATTAGCCAATTTATTTTCTATGTTTTTTTTTTCACTTAATGTATTTTCTTCGATTTCCTTTAAATTTAATTCATGGCTTTAATTTCTGCAAAATTCTAATTTTTTGTATTCTTATTATTGTTCTTATTCATTCTCTTTACTTTTCTCAGAGGACTCACAACTCTCAGTATCTAATTAAGATTACTATTTATTTTTTTATTATTAATCATGCTTATCTATAGTTACTTCTTATTCAAATTATCTTATTTTCCAATTTTATTAATCATCTTCAAGTTTCTCTCCAATCAACTTTTAGTTACTAAAATTTTAAATAAAATATTGAATAAGTTATAGGCATAAATTTAAAATATAATTATTATTACTTTTTTTTTAAATCATTTATATTGAAAGGAATTGTATTTTTTGGTGGAAAATAATTTTATACATTAGGCTATAATCCAAAAAACTTACTTTCAAGTTGTTAAGCTGGAATAACTTTTAGAAGTATTTAAAACTCTTTTTTAGATTTTATAAATGTAATTTTTTTTTATACATCATCATCCATAAATGAACTTAACGATCCCCAAATAAATTATAAAGATTTAGATGGGTTACAAATATATAATTATTCTAGGTGTCCGCAATAATTTTTACTCAAATTTTAAATAATTTTTCCAATCAGCTATTAAACAAAAAAAAATTTTATAAGTATTAAAATTTTAAATAAATGTAATTTTTTATATAAATATTGAGAGGTAAATATTTATAATTATATTACTTTAACTGGCATTCCAAAAATACCTTTTCCTCCAAAATCTAAAAGAATAACCCAATTTTCTATATATCCAGGTATTAGCATATTGTATTTTATTTCATTTAATAAACAACACAAGCTTTATACAACCATATTATCATCCATCTTATTAAAATTTATAAATTAAAATTATAATATAATAAATTATAGGTAAATAATATTTATTACATTTTTGGTATTAATTTTAGAGATATCTACAACCTTTATTATTATTAAATGTTAATTATTTAAATTAAATTATTAAAATTATATTAGTAAATTATATTTATTTACTATAATCGGCCTAAATTAAAAGTCTCTTCCATTTTGATAAAATACACCTGCATTCTATTGGAATTTAATAATAAAATTAAAATAAATATATAAATTAATTTAACGTATTTAATCATATATTTGGTTATTTTTTTAATTAATCTATAGGAAAAACTAATTTCTATTTAGAAAATTTTTTATCAATTTAAAATTTTATAAAATTTTTACTAATAATTCTCTTGATTTTTCTGACAGTTCCTCATAATTAATGAGATATTTTTTATGATCTATCACTTCTTCAATAGTCTTTTATAATGATAATTATATAAATTTTTGAATATATAAAGTTTTAAAAAATATTTTATATAAAATTTTAATATTTTTTTAAAATGATAAGTTTATTATGCAAATTATAATGATATGAAATTTTGTTTTCAAGCAATAGAAAAATTAAATTTAATTTACCTCAATAGTTTCTTTGAACTTAAAATTACAGTTATGTAGTTGTTTTAAAATTTCGCAATTATTCCACCTAATGAAAATTAAAAGCTTATCATATAATAAATACTGATAAGTGTTAAATTAATAAATCAAAAACAAAAATATAAACAATAAAACAAAAAGAATGAGATTTTTACTCTTCTGGTAACTATTTATTTTTTTATTATAAATAATGTTTAAATTCATTAATTTTCTGTTCTTCATAAGAAGAAAACTCTACACAATTATAAATTTTTCTATTTTATTTTTTTCCCTTCGCATGATAGATATATTAATCTGTTAAATTTTTATAGTTCAATATAAAATAAAAATGTTAATTATTTATTTAAAGTTGAAATAATTAAAATAATAATGTAAAAATAAATACCAGGATGATTGATATCCAATACTTCTTTTGGTAACTATAAGTGAGAGAGTTGTTTATTTTAATTACTTAACATCTGGTTTTTTTAAATTGTAAATTTGAAAAATTATTTTTATTATTTATTTTTTATTTTTTACAATTATAAATAAGACTAATATTTTATGATAAATATAAATATTTTTTATGAATAATATTATATAAGCCGTATATTTTTTTCTTTATTAATCATAAATTTTAATGAAATTTAATTGAGAAACAAATAAGTCTCAATTTTAATTATTTAGATTTAATTAGTTAACAATACAATAAGTTAAACATAATAAGTTGATAATAATTTTTTTCAAAATCAAGTAATTTAAACTATAATTTATCAATATTTTAATATAAAAATGTTCGAAATTTAGCAAAATCTAAAAAGACAGTATATATATTAAGGATTAAATTTAATATTTTAATTACAATTTATAAAAAAGTCTCATAAGAAAATTAAAATTTAATGCATCCAATAAAATGATAGCTTTGAATTGTTTTTTATTAAGGATAAATAAGGTGATGTAATTAAATTATAATATATTAAATAAGAAAAATTAATATACCTGATACATTTTAAATATAACTTATGAATTATCTTTTTATTAAATTATTATTTAAAAGAAAATTATCATTATGAAGTTTTTTATTAAACTTCCATATTTTTCATTTTAAATTCAAGTTCTTTTTGTCTTTATTCTTAGAAAATCTTTTCTTTTTCTTCTCCTTTAGATTACCTAGCTTAAGCAATTTTTTCATTATCTAATTTTCTAGCTTCTTCTACTTATTTAATTTTTTCAGGATCACCTTCCAATTTCATAATATCGTCAACAAAATGGGACATAGTTTCAACATATTTTCCAACCATTTACTTTTAAATTATTTTTTTAGCTTAATCACTAATTCCTGATTTTTCGCTTATTTTAATGGAATCGATTTCATAATCATTATCAAAAGGATTAATATCTTTCATAGTATAAGTTCCTTCGGCTACATCATCTTAACTTTTGGCAGTCCATTCAATTTAAACTTCGAAATCGTAACAGAAAATTTATTTACCTTAAAGAATTAAATATTTTTAATAACTATATTTAGTATTAAAAAATTAAAAAATAAAAAAAATTCTCGAAATTCAGAAATTTTCATTAATTAACTATAAAAAATAAAATGTATATTCAAATGCTAAACATGTCCGTTAAATATTATATTCTTTAATTTATTTTACTGCTATATCATATAATTTGTTAAATTTTACTTTTTCTAATATTGATTTCAGCTTCTCCTTTAATAGATTTAACTTCAGTATTTTCTATTACAATTCCATCTTGTTCAAGTTTTATTGTTTTAATTTTTTCTTCTAATAATTTTTTGGCAATTTCAGTGTAATTTTTACTTTCCCAGTGCCAATTTCCAGGATTCCATAAAGAACCAGCTCCTTATTGTTTTTATTACATTTTTTTTCAATTATTTTTATTTTTTTATTTTATTATGATTTTATTTTGAAAATTTTAAAAATAATAATATTAATTCTATATTTAAATAGGTCAAATTTTTATAATTTATATAATTTATCATCAATTTAAATTGAAATAAATAAATTCTTGAATAGTAGAACATACAATATTTTACAAATAAAATAATTAATATAATAGATTAATACTATAATTACCCAAAATAAATCAAAAATAAGGTGACCATAATTTGATGTTAAAACTATTTTGCTCTTACAAATTTGCAGTTACAAACATATTTTCACCGATCTAAACAATTTTATTACATATTCCTTCTAATTCTTTATCATATCTTTTAAGTATTTCACCATTTTGTTAGTCAATAATTATCATTGAACCTTTAAATGGTTAAAAGATTGCGCCTCTAAACATTATTTATATATGAATATAAATCAATAAAATTATAAAAATTTTAATTTATTTATGAATTAAAATTATTAAATTTGATAAATATTTTTTACCCTCCTACTACAATAAATTGTTCAAAATTATCTGTTTAAGTCATTTAATATACAATGTCTACATCAAGTTTTTTTATTATAACATTTTTTGATAAAGATATATATCTTATATTATCATTATAACTCATTAAATAATAATCTTTATTTTTACATCCCATTAAGGCAGATACCCTACTTGGATGTAAAAATATTCTCAAAATTTACCTTTTAAAAAAAAAATTAACATGAAACATAATAAAATATAAAATACAGTAAATATTATTAATTTAATTTTTATAAATTTATATATTTTTAATTTTATTATTACAGTTTTTTAGTATTCCACAATAACAAACGATTGTGAAATGGTCTTGGACCATCATCTGTTAAAAACAATTTTTTATTAATTTTTTTTATCATATTAACACCATGTTTATGCTCATTTAATGTTTTATACAAGAATAAATTAAATTAATTTTTCTATTTAATATCATAGTTATTATTTAAAACTTACTCATCATTGTTATTCCAACATTTTATTTTCTTAAATTCGATAACTTTTATACTTAAATCACTTCCACCGCTTGCTATATAAGAATTTTATATTTCTTCAATATACTAAATATAAAGAAATTGATATTATTATTATAATTTTCTAAAATTAATTCTTTTAAAAAATAATATTATGAAACCAAATTTAAACATAAAATTATCATACATTAAATATGAATATAAAATTATCATAAAAATATTTATTTTAATAATATTTTTATATAATATATTACTTATATGATTTTTTGTTATGGTTATATTATAGATAATGTAACTCCTTTTTTCCAATCAAATATTTCTATATTTTTATAAGAAGCACCTGCAATCAAAGGGTAGTCAAAAAATTAATTTTTTATTTTTATAATTTAAAACATAGAGTTTTATGATTTAAGCTATTTTTAGTAAATATCGTCACCCATTATTTAATTTTACTATTAATTTTATTATTATTTATTTTAAGGAATTGCATTTAGTATATGAATGGTATCAGAATCATTTTCCAAAACAGCTATTATAGATTTTTCTAATTATAAAAGTCCTGCAATTTATTCTTTAAAATTAAATATAGTTTAACATTTTAAATTTAATAAATATTTTTTTTTTCTTTAATCTATTAAATTTCTGTAATTTTCAACCAAATTTTATTATGTATTTTCATTATTATAATTTTATTTTAAATATTATTCATTTTTATTTTATTTATCTACTTACACATTTACCACTTAATTTTATAAATCATCTTATTCATTTTTATTATTATTGGGTATTTTTTCTGCTAAGTTATATAAATTTTACATTATATCTTTTTTAAAAAAATTATCCATAAATTTATTCGATTCTTTTGTTATTTAGTCAAGTAAACTACTATCAAAATAAGTTATTTAATTTTATAAATAATTTATATCTAATTATTATAAATATTTATTTGTGATTTTATTATTAGTTTTCAAATGATTTAACTAATCTTCTACATGTGTTTTTATTTAAATACATTATTCCCCACCAATTTTTTCAGAATTTAAAATTTTTTATTACTTTAATTAATAATATTGAATTTTCTATGTACTCAATTTTTTTAATTTTTTAATATTTTTTTAACATTAGTAATTCTAATTCATTAAATAATCAGTATCAAAGTAAGAATTTACCTTTTAATCTAATTTTTTATATAAAATTTCAAAGCCTTTGTTTATTTCAAATTAAATTTATTTATAATTTTATTTAATTTAGTCTTAAATTTAGTATATTTTTTCTTTTTATGCCTTTAATTTTTTAATATTGTCTGTCACCTTATCTTCCTCTTTATCCAAAAAGTCTACTAAATTAAATTTTTAATCATTTTTTAATACCGAATCGCATTTTCCGCATATAATTTTAATTTAATTTATGTCTTTTAACAATTGAGTTGATCTTTTAACTGCATTTATATTACATAAATTATTATTTATATCTTCGGCATCTTAACTGCTTAGAATTTACATTTTTAGGATTTTTTTTATTTCTAAATTTATTTAAATATTTTTAAATAATTAAATCGATTAATTTCTAATAAATACCGATTATAATTTATTTATTTTAGTCAATACTCACAAAAATTATTTTTTATCTAATTTTTTATTTTCTGAATAAGAAGATATAAAAAATCAATATAATTTTCCACTATAATTAACAAAATAAAAATAAAACCAAAGAATAAAGATAAAAAAAAAAATCATAAAACTTGCTAAATTAGTACAAAAATTTATAATAAATACAAATGGAAAGCAACCAAGACTCCTTATAATTAAAAGAAAGAATTTAAGATCTTCAAAAATTTGCAAATTTAAGGGCAGAATTAAAGCCAGAAAATCTTGAAGCTTTAACAAATTACGAAGATATTTATCTCGATAAAAGAATTGCAAATTTAAATAAAGTTACAAAATTCGTAAACAGGCTAAAAATTTGCGAAGAAAATTCTAGACCTTCTTTATTAAAAGACCTTAAAACCTTTAATTTAAGCTCTTATTAAGAAGAAGTTGCTAATTCAATAGCTATTTGTCCTATGAATATAAGTGATTTGCCTTTTTTTTTGGAAATTTGCTCTTAAATTCACAGAGAATATGAAGAGTTTGGAAGTATGTTGGGAAAAGCTTTAGTTAAAAATATCTTAAATGCGTAAAAAAATTTAAAAAAAAAATTTTTTGCTAATGTTAATATATAAAAAAAAAAATTTGCCTTTTAAATTTCAATTTTTTATAAATTATAAAAAAAAAAATTAATTGTATAATATTATATATATATTTTCATTAGATCTGGTATTTAAGATTAAGAAAAATAAATTCAAAGAAGAATTGTTTTATTAAGATTATTAGGTGAAGTTTATTTGTGTGGAATACCTGTTACTTAAGAAAAAGTATTATAAGGTATGGGGTTAGCCGGAATAAATCAAGAAAAATCAAAAGATTATATTGAAAAAAATATTTCATCAATTTAAGGTAAAAAATCAACAAAATTATATAAAAATTAAATGTGTAATTTATAAATTAAATTAAATAAAGAATTTGTAAGAAACTTTTAAAGACAATTTTTTGGAAGACAATCTAGAATTTTATTAAATGCTTGCTAATAACAGAACTTAGAATTACCCCCAGCACAAATTGCTTTATAAATGGAATATGTTTAAAAATCTTAAATGTGGATAAAATAAATATATTTAAGTTAATTGCAAGACATATTGGATAAAAAATTCGAAAAATTATTAGAAATCGAAAGAAAAATCTAAAAAAATTAAAGAAATTTAATAGCAGTAAAATAGGAAGACAAAAATCTTTAAAAAGAATACAGTTAAGAGTACAAATATTTTTACGACCAAGTTATGATTATAATTAACGAATTGAGTTTCGAAGAAGATCAAATTAAATTTTAAGATGCTTATTAATTAGCCAAAAGTGAACTTGATCTATAAGAATAGTTAAAAAAATAAAAATTACAAGAATTATTATAAGATGAAAATGATGTCTAATACGACTATATATTTAAAGATGAAAAAAATCAAAAAATTTATGAATAACTTATAGACCTTAAAAAAACATCAGTTCCCCATATTTTATTATAACCAACAGAAGAAGGTAATTTAAAATATAATTATATAAGATTTAAGTAATAGTTTTTAATTAAATTAAATAAATTTTTTTATATTTAAACTATGATTAATAATTTTTTAATTTATATAAATATTTTTTTTTAAAATTAATAAAAAATAAATAAATAAAAGATGCTGAAGCTGAATAACAAGATTTCGTATACGAAGAAAACCACGACGAAGAGGTCGAAAATAATGAGGATCAAACTTAGAAAAACGATAATTAAAACATAGAGTTTATTTTAACTAAATACTCATAGTGTTTAAAAAGATTATAATAAGTAGATAACACAAAAAAAGCAGACGATTTGGCCATCGAATTTTGTTATATAAATACAGTTCAAAACAGAAGAAAATTAATATATGATGTAATTAATAAATATGATTGGAACCAAGATATTATGAAATTTATTCCTTATAGAGTAAGATTGGTTGTTACTATTTCTTAATATTTTCCTAATATGATAGTTGACGCCCAAAATATGCTTTAAAAAACCTACTTATAATACAGAGATGAAACAAGCTACAAAAATGAAAATTATAAAAATTTAATGATAATGTCTGAATTCGTAAAATTCGGGAAAATTTAGCCTGGTATTTTACTGAATTGGGTTAAAATTTACATTGATTAACTTAATGATGTCAAATTGGATTATG
Organism: Pseudocohnilembus persalinus; assembly: GCA_001447515.1. NCBI lineage: Eukaryota > Ciliophora > Oligohymenophorea > Philasterida > Pseudocohnilembidae > Pseudocohnilembus > Pseudocohnilembus persalinus. The sequence continues at coordinate 299,023 of LDAU01000220.1, forward strand.
TTATTAGTGTTTTCTAAAACTGTGGAATTTACTTGACTTAATTAAAAGACAGTAAATCGCGTTTCCAAATGATTTTAAGCTTTTTATAAAAAAAGAAAGATGAATTTCCAGATATTTTCACCAAAATTAGAAAAGAAAAGCTAAAAAATATTTTGTCTAGTATTAAAACTTATGGAAAACAATGATTTTATCAAGAGGTTTTAAAGGGAATTTAAATTTTTATAAAAAAATTTACCCCTATTTAAAAAAAATAAAATTAATAATTATTTTTGATAATATTTTGAAAAAAAGATAAGCTTTTATGAGATTTTAAACAGGAATAAATAAAAATAGATGAAGCTAAGGTTTTAATTAAATGTTAATGTAACTCATTATTAAGCTCTATTAAAATCTAAAATATAAATAAACAGAGATAAAAATAAAATCGATACAATAAAGCTATGAAATTGATTATCTATAAAAAATTAATAAAAATATATATACACAATATTTTTTTTAATTTTTAATTTAATATTTAATTATAATAGCTTTTAAATATAGTTGGTATAAAATTTTATAATTTATTATATTAAAAAGATAGAATAATTAGGAATTTAAAAAAAAAATATCTTACTATTTACTTTTTATTTTATAAATTAAAAATATATTTAAGATTAAAAAAATTATTTATTTAATATTAAATTATAGCCATAGATTTTAATTTATTTATTTAGATCATATAAAATCTTCTATTCCTCCTTTTAAATAATTATTTAATTCTTTTTATTCTTTTTCATTAAATTCTCTTATTTTCTTATTTTTAACACTATAGTTATCTTACAAATTTTCAAAAAAATCTGTGTACTCATTATCATTTTTTTATTTATATTTATGTTATTATTTTTCTTTTGAAAACACACCTTCATCAATTTAATCTATTTATTATTATATTTATTTTTCAATTTCTAATTCTTCTTAAGATTTTCCAATATTATAATTAAAATTATTATTATAATAATTATTATTTTCTTAAGAAAAATCCTAGTTAGGCTCATTTTAATCAGATTCAGATTATAATCCCTCTATTTGATAATATTTTAAATTTTAGGTTGGCTTTTGTTTTTATTATTAATAATCTTCATCATTATAATTACCATTTTTATCAATTTTTTTTTGATTATTTTTTGATTAGTTAAAATTTTATTAATTATTTTAATAGGAATTAGAGTTTGAATTTTCTTCATTTTCTAAATAGTTCTCTTTAATTTTAATTTCCTCTATATTACTTAGCTAATCTTAGCTAAAAATATTTTAATACTAATTACTATTATTATTTTTATTTTAAAAGCCAGCTGTTTGTACTCTAGATTTATCACTTTTTTAATTTTATTACTACTTTTATTCATAATTTTTTATATTATCTTAATAGGGTTTAAATTTATTTAGATACCCTACAGATGTCATTGGTCTTTTTTAATTTTATTTTTTAAACCCAGAACTATTTATTTTGAAAGGGTCAAATTCATCCTAAAAAAAATATAAAAAATAATTTACATATAATATTTTGGCAATAAATATAATAATTATTGTACATCTAAAATACTTATTGATAAAATAAATTTTTATTTTACATTTTAGCCCTAATATTAATTAAATCCAGGAAAATTATGGCTATTTCTTCCATTAGTTAAATTTTTAGTGGAATAACTATTTTCAGCTAATATTTTTTACTTTTACCCAGTAGTAGTTGAATTTTACCTAGGCATTGAAAATCTTTTATTTTAAACAGATTTTGCAGAAAAAGTGGGCCTTGTACTTTTACTTAAAACGCCACTCGTTTCAAAAATGCTATGAATATTTTTTAAATTTTATTTGCTATTTTCATTATTTATTTTTGAGCTCGTATTGTTATTATAAAATCCCGAATTATAGTTTTTATACTTTAAATTCACGTTTAAATTGTTTTAAGACTAAACTTTTTTATATTTAGGAATTATCTATTAATTTTACTTTTATTATTATTAATTTTCCTAATTCTATAAAGTTAAATAGTTGTTTTCCATTTATTTGTTATTATGGTCATATTAATTTTCGTCTTAATTAAATTTCTCTTAATAATATTCATTTTATATTTATTCAATTTTACTGTCTTCTAACTATTATAAACTAGAACTATTTTATAGTTTATCAAATATATTTGTGGTTTAACTTTACTAAATAAAAAAATTCAAATTAATTTAGTTAAAAAATTCATTATAATTAAAAAAAATAATACTTTTCGAATTATATTATGAACTTTTTAGATTCTATCCCTGATAGATGGCTTTTTATTTAGCTTTTAATAATATTTTTATAAATTTTATTTTCTCTATTCTGCATCATTTTCTTCATAATTTTTTCGATCTATTTACTCTTACAAACTGTCAATTATATTTTGATAAACATCTGGCTTTTAAAACCTATTATTAATATTAAAATATTAATATTAAAACATTAAATTAAAATAATGAAATAATTAATTTGGTACTTAGAAATATTAGTTTATGCCATCTCCATATTCTTTTTTGCCACAATTTATTTAATATCTTTTTTTTGAAAAATTGATTTTTTATCCGCCATTCCTTTTTTCACAAATCTTAAATCTTATTATTTTTCTCTTGGAAATCCAGATTTCGGGTCTTTTTTAACAAAATCTTCATAACAAGACAAACAAAGTAAAACTTGTTTACTCAAAAAATGTTTATGCTTACTAATTTCCTTATAAAATTCTAAAGTTATTTTCGGATATAATTTTTTAATAAAAGGCGGAATATCTTCTTATACTCCGTTTATAAACTCCTTTTATATTTATTGCCTATCGTATACAAATTATTCCTCTCTTGGTTATAAAACCTTTAAAAAAAAAAATACAAATATTTAATTATATTTTTTATTATTCATATTTTATAATATGAAATTAAAATTTTATTACCTCTATTTAAGTTTTATATGATTAATTTATTTAACTTTTTAAAGTTTCGACTATAAACTTATACTCTACATCTACTAAATCTGTTTTTTAAACTAAATTTTTACAATTTAAGCACTCTATTTCATTTGTTAATTTTACAGGCCTCATAGTATTAGTAGTATAAGTCAATTTAACATATTCAGGCCTAACAAATTAAGATCCTAAATAATAGTATTTATAATTAAATTTTATTTTTTTATTATTTTCTATAAAAATTAGTATTAATTTTAATATATTATATACCCTCAATAACCATTGGCGTATGGTGTAATTTTTTAGTATCAATTTTTTCTGGATCCGGTATTTCTTTTTCTAACCTTGAGCTAGTACAATACAAAAAATGAAGAACATTATTTTTATCAGGCTTAAAGTATAAAACCATTCTTTTTAAAGAATAACTGTCAAAACTTACCAATGATACTCTTTCAGCTATATTTTTACACAATTTTCTCATTTCTTAACTTATAATCTATCATAAAAAAAAATGTTTATATTAATGTAAGGTTTCTAATAAATCTTAAATTTTTTAATACTTAAATAAAGAATTTAATAAATTAATTATATTTTATATATTTATATATTCTAATAATATTTTTTTTTAAATATTTTAATTAATTTTTTATATTAATAATTTAATTGAATTTTTTTTTTAAATATTTTAATTATATTTTTTATTATTTTAATTATTTTTTTTTGTTAAAATTGTTTTTATTTTACTTTTCCTCTCAAAGGAACAGTTCTGCTGTAAACTTCCGCCCCATCAAAAGTAACTAGCCTCTCATAGGGGTCCCACCTTTAATCATAAAGATTTTTATAATTGAGCCTTTTTTAAAAAATACATAGCTAAGGTGACCATATAGCCTAAATAACAGTTTGATTTTCTCCAAATGGATCAATAAATTTTTGCAAAATTCCTCTTGGAGGCCTCTCTTTTTATTTTACTTTTTCTTCCTCTTTTTTATTTTTATTTTCTTTTTCGTAATTTTCCTGCTCATATAAAAATTACTCTAATTACTCTTTATTGAAATATTCTATTACTAATTCGTCATCATCTTTCAATTTTTCGTCGGATTTGTCTTTTATCATTTCTATTTAGGGAAAAAATAAAAATTATATAAAATTATATTAAATAACTAATATATAGGATATAATATAACAAACTTTTTTCTTTATATTAAAGTTTTTACCAAATTTTTCATTTTTTTAATACATGTATTAAGCACATATACCACTTTTAGAAACTTTTTTAGTAAAACTTTATAAAACTTTTTCTTTTGTCAACTAATAGTCCTTTCTTATTAAAATTTGACCCTAAAAATAAAAAACTTAATTAAATTTTTCGTATATTTAATTAATATTTCAAATTTTTTATTAATTTCAAAATAATGGTATTTTTATTAATGAATTACATTTTTTTTAGATGTAAAATACCAAACAAGTAAATTTGAACCTTTCATAATTATAGTGTCAGGTATTTTTACTTATAAGCAGGAGTCTTTGACTCCAACTTCTTTCTTAAACCATAAAAAATAATATATATTGTCAACGATTGAATTTGAATTTGATAACATTTAAAAATAATTTTATTTTAATTCAATATGTTATTTTTTTATTTGTGTTGTTTTTTTTAAATTAGAATTATATAAAGATAAATAATTTTATTATTTTCATGTAAGGTTTTATTAACATTGAAAAAAAGTTATAATATTTTTATTAAATTTTATTACATACTAAATAAATAATATACAACAAAAAAACAATAAATAAGAAATTAACTTATTAAATATCTTTTTTAATTAAACAATAATATTATTTTTATCATTTTTATTTTATTTTCATTCCAAATCTTAATAAAATTAATTATCCCAATTACAAAACCCATACTTTTCAAATTTTCTAAATTATTCAATAGTTTCTCTTTCTATTTTATCCCTAAATTCATTATATTTAACAGTTAATTTTATATTTTCAAATTGAAACCCATTATTTTCAAATTAATTATCATAACTATTAATTTAATCTTAATTTTATAAAAGCACCTTTTCTCTTTATTCTAAATATTAAATTAATGGAATTTAATGACTTTTTCCAACCACAGAAACGACTGTTTAACCTGAAGATCTATTACACATATTTATAAATAAATTTATTTCTCTATTATAATCTATCACAGACATTATACATTTCCTATCACTTAATTTTAACTTTCTTATATTTTATATAATCAAATTTGGATCATTATTTATATATATTAATCTTTTAAAAATGTATGGAAAATATATCCCAAATAAGAATTAACCTAGTTTTTTTATCTATTTAGTAAAAAAAAAATTATTCTAATAAATTTTATAATTGATAAAATTATTCTTTTATATTTTATTACATTTATATAATTATTTTAATATTTTAATTATTACAGATTTTAAAAGGTCGATAAATTTAAAATCACATTTACATTTTCTTCGAAAAAACATTCTTTAATTTTTTATTTTATCTATTTCTAAATCACCTGATATAACTTAACAATAATTATCTAATTTTTTAGCCTGTTCAAAAGCACAATAAAATTCAGAGTTTTTTTTTAAAAGCACTAATTTATATCAAAATTATTGTTTATTAGATAAATATTATAAGTAAAATTTATATATATCTTATTAATTTTTACATTTCAGTGAGTTTGGATTTTCTTTAAGAATTTAGTAGTATTTTTCGGATTGTAGACTTTTTTATTCTTAATCTAATAAATCTAAACGAGATTCACAGTACTCCAAAACTACTGAATCTGGTTTAAATTATGACATTATTTCAATAACCTTTCTTCCGTATTCTTAAAATCCATGGACGCTTGCAACTTAAAAAAAAAAAAAAAAATTATTTTTTTATCCGTAATTAAAAAAAATAAATAAAAAAATTATTAAAGGTATTATGGTGATAAAAAATGTTTATATCAATAAAAATAATTATATTACCAATTTAAATTACTTATAATGTATAATCTGCCATCAATACTTTCAAAGAATTTTACAACAGGAGAATTTTCTAATTTCGCCATTTTATCATAATTTTTATTAATTTCTTATAGTTTATCGTCGTCAATTTATTCGTTAAAATTCCTTTCTTGAAATATTTTTTCCTAAATTAACTTAAAATTTTTTTCCTGTAATTCTTTTAAAGAATCTTAAAATGAATAATAGCTTTAAAAATAATCAAAAAATTCTTCCTAAGGTAAATTTTCAGCACTTTAATTTATATACTATTATTTCGAAAAATATTAATTTTCTTCATCTTATAAAAACATTTAACTAGGCTTATTTAATTATTGGTAGGGTAATAATTTTTCCCCATAATTTTTAAGCCAAATAGATGATAATTTATTTAATTATTTCTGCATTTTATAATTTTATATTTAAAGTTTGTAAATTTTTGTTTTAGATTTTATTTTTAAAAAAAGAGTATAGTATTTATAATAAAATAATTACAAATTTTAAAATTTAATTTATGGGCTTTAATTTTAATTATACTATTATAATTTCAATTATTTATAAATACTATAACAAAATTTAATTATTATCAAATTTTAATTATATAATTATACTAAATTGAATAAGTCTTTTAAATTGGTTACTTAAAATAAGCGGAATAAATAATTCTTTGTTTTCTCTCAAATTTAATCATTCTTAATAAGAAATTAATAGCTTAATTATTAACTATTTATAAATACTAAAAAATATTTATTAATTATAAAAATAAAATATTTTTTTTCATAAAAAACCAAAAAAATAAATAAATTTAGAAAATACCTTAATAATCATTAAAATTCAAAAAAACTTCAATTTAAAATATGAGCGACTCAGAATCTGATTTCAGTCAACAATTAGAAAACCCTAAAAAAAAGGTAACAAAAACCATAGCAAAAAAGAAAACTATCTCTAAAACCTAGAAAAAAACTTAAAATTCTAAAGGAAAAAATTCAAAATCCAAAAATTCAAAAACAGCTTCCAAAAAAAGCACAAATAAAAAATAAACAACAGCATCAAAAAAGAAAAAAAAAGTCAATTCAGATGGAGAAGATGATGATGAAGATGATATTAGATTAGAAGGATAAAAACAGTAATAATTTAATTTTTAATTTTAAATTAATTAATAAATATAGTAATAATTATGCCCTAAAATATTAAATTATATGTAAATATTGTTTTATATATTCATGAATTGATATATTTATATATATTTAATATTAAATAATGATAATACTTTTAAATAATTTTATTAAATATTATTTTCAATATATGAAATACATTTAAATACATAATAAATATTTTGGGGAAAATTAACATTTATTTTAGTCATTAAATTTTAAAATATGAGTAATAAAACTAATTCTAATTATTAATTTTAGTCCTGTTCCTGATGAAAATGATAGTTTAAGAGTATTTTATGAGACTTTATATTAATCTAATCCAAATTCTTTAATGGCTATGAAATATTGCTTAGAACATGGTTTAGTTCCAGAAAATGAAATAAAAGAAGTTTCTAAAAAATTAGCAAAAGCAAAAAATAAATGATATATATTTTAAATTAAGAAATTAAATAATAATTTAAAACTATTCAAATAGAAGATAACAGATTTTAATGATACTACTATTATTATCTATATAATTTAGCAAAAAACAATATCTTATTTAATTTTTAAATTTTTGTTTAATTGATGTTTTATAAAATTTTATGTTTTATATTTTATATTATTTAATTACTTATCAAATTTTTTCTATCATTTAACTTATATCTATAAGATAAATAATTTCGATTGTAGCTTATAAAAAGATATTTATAATCATTATACAAATTATTTATATAATATTAATTTATATTTCAAAGAAATTTTATAGTATGATAGTATTTTTGAATATTATTACTAATGTGCGGTCAAGTAGAAATTCAATAATTAATTTTTTTTATCTCAAAAATTTATCACATATTAAATTATATTTTTTACTGAAAAAGAAAACAAAAAAAAATCTTCTATAATTATTTAACTATACCATAAAGAACTAGGATGATATAAAAATAAAAAAATCTACTATAACTTTTTAAGAATACTTTCTCAACAATACCTAAAACTAATTTTATTTCTGCAAAAATTAATTAAAAAAACAAGATACCTTTTTTTAATAAAGTAAGTCTATAAAATAAATAAATTTATAATGTATATCAAATTGTATATGATGATGTAGAAGAAGATGGAATGTAAAAAATTAGTTATAGAAAAGAAATAGAAAATACACTAAAAGAATTCTAAGAATACCTTAAATTAAAAGGAGATTTAGGAGAATTAATAATTAATAGTCTTAAAAAAATGGAAGGTATATTAATATATATAAAAAAATTATAATATAAATTTATTTTAAATATTATCTTAACAATATAAAAAAACAATTTTTTATTTATTTTCTAAAAGGAGCTAAATTAGGTCTGGAATTCGGAAACACACATTTTTTACACTTTTGTTTTTTTATTTAAAAATTTTTAAAACAAACTAATAATCCAAAATAAGTTTTTGAAGTAGTAGTCGGTTTGAGAAGGGCTGGTATAACTCACTAAAAAGTGTGGAAATCAGTTTTTGAGTACATAAAATAAAATGAAAACAAAATTCCAATTAATTTACATTTGGAAATAGTATATTATTTATTGGATTTCAAAATTGACAACGAAACAAGAAAATATTATGAAGATAAAGAGTATATATATATTAATATATTAATTTTTTTTTATATTTAATTTATATAATTTTTAACATAAACTTTTAGTGAATTAATTATTGACTAAGTAAATATCATGCTTACACAAGATAATTATATACCTTTTATATATGGTTTATAAATAATGATATATTTGGAAAAAGAAATACCGTTTGAAAATGCAAAAGGATATTTAGAATATTTAGTAAAAAATAAAAGTGTATACTTTCAATATTTAGATGCATATCACTTTGCAGATTTGGCATACTTAACTTATTCTATTTTAAATTAATTAAATATTTCAGGTTGGGATGAATATGAATTAGAAAGAATGAAATGTACAAAAAAATAATTAATTTTCACAAAAACTATTAAATATTTTTATAAATTATTTATCAAATATTATTTATTAGAAAAAAAAGGTGACTAATATAATTTGTTTTTAAAACAGTGTCTTGAAAATTATATTAACTTAGATCTTGTTTAATACGATTAAATGTTGAGTTAGTATTAATTTTTCGACGAAAAATAAAATTAAATCGGAATATTTGATAGAATTACATGGTCCTCTATTTCCAAAATAATGTAAATATTAACAGATCCCAGTTTTATGGATGTAATAATTTTAAATTATCTAATTAAAATATAAAAAAATAATCAATTTATATAATTTTAGGAATCTTAATTTAGAAGATTAGAAGATCAAATTTTTAGAAAAAGTGAAACTGATGTTATAGACTTATAAAATGCCGCCATTCTTATCGAATGTTACTCAGAATTGCCTCAAAATGATTTAAATTGTATTATGAGAATATTCCAAATGTTAGATTTTAGGTAAGTTTATAATATCCATATTATAATATTAAAATTTATGACAAAAATATTTTTAATTCGGTATAAAAAATTATATTTATTTTTTACTTAAAATAAAAATAAGATTAAAAGCTGAGAAAGACAAAGCCAAAGATTCTTTTGAAGCTAATAGCGTTATAAGACTTTTAAGGGCACTTCATTAATTCCATGAAACTTCTGTTGAAAATTAGATATTAATTAATACTGTTAAATATTTTGGAGGAGTAATAAAATATAAAGACTTAGAAATGAACCAAGATTAAGCCTTTGAACTTAAATTAATTTATGAAGAATCACCTTTTACATAAAATGATCCAAAAATTGTAGAGGCTTTAAATTAAAAGCTATAAGAATTTGCACAGTGATAAGAAATAAATATTTTTGAAAATATTTAAAAATCATTTCTTATAAATAAGTTATTAAATTTTATGTATGTAAAATATTTTATGAAATATAAATTTAATAAAGTAGTTATAGATTTTTAAATTTTTAAAAATTTGCCGAATATATATATGTATTTTTAAAATATATATTGATAATCATCTGTAAGCATAAATTTTAGCCAATTCTTTGAATTAAGTTCTTGTATGCATTTCTATTTCTTTGATTGAATAAGATTCAATTAGTTAATTTTTAAAATAAGGATCCTTTGTTAACAAAAATATGTATAAATATAACTATTAAAATTTAACATTTATTTTTTAAAAAAATATATATAATTTTTAATAATTTATGCTTTAAAAAAATAAAAATAATTTTTTTTTACCTATTATACAAATTCATATGGTGTTTTTTCATCATTACAATTAAATAATAAGAATGCACCATCATTAGGGAATAAAGATCCTCCAAATATTAAATTATCTTTTTTTTCAAAACTTTCAATTAATTCTTAATGTTTTTCTCTGTGGGGTACTTAAAAATTTAATATATATAAACACATAAGTTATAATTTAATATAAAATATAGGATAATTATTTAAAATTAGAAGAATGAAAAATTGAGTATTATAATATCAAAATTTATTTTTAGAAAATATAGTATTGATATAATGTCAACTTATTTCTCATATATTTTATAAATTTATTTAATAATTTATCAGCTTTTTATACATTATTTTCTAAAATATATAGCCATAATAAATATCTTTAAAATTTTAAAATTTTAAAATTTTATTGTAGTATTATATTACCTCTTCTATAATGCATATCTTCTACATATTTATATTCTAATACAAAATGTCTTTTATTTATATCATGTTTTACTGCAAATGATTAATTTAATAACAAATTTAAGTTTTTAGTACTTTATAATGCTTTTTATAACATGTAAATATTCCAATATATTTTATTATTCAATTTCTTTTATGAAATTTTGGTTTATATTTTTTTTTTAATTTAGTAATTTTTCTGATTTTCAGTTTATTTTTATAAATTTTTGTATGACTATTTCTAATAACTTTATAATTTTAATTAATGGATAATAATATATTAATTTCTTATTGATTTTCTATAAAATATTAAATTTAATATTAATTAAAACAAATTAAATAAATATATTTCAAATTATAGTATATTGATAATTGGATTTAATATTATTTAATTAAAATAAAATTTTTATTATTAATACTTATCATTCGTTAATAAATAATTAATCACAATATTTCTTGATTTTAAAAATTTAACACAATTTTAAAATTAAATCAAATTTTTAATCAAATTAATTAATAATTGACAAATTGAATCACAAAAATTTTAACCAAAATCACAATAGTTTGCATAAGAAAATTGTTTAACGCATATAAAATGTCTTATTATAATCAAAATTATATTGATGAATCAGATTACGTAGAAAGAGAACCTAAAAAAAAATAAATTTCATTCAAATTACCTTGGAAAAAAACAACAAAAAAAACTGTGAAACCTAAAAATCAGATTAAAATGAGAAACTTGGAATAATAATAAAAATAAGATTGGAATAGTTCTTATACGTAAATATATTTATATATATATATGATTTGTAAAATTAATATTATAAAAGTCACAAATAAATTTAAGTATTAAATAATTATTTTATATACAATAGATAATCAGGTGGTTTATTTGATAATAAATTATCAAAAAATACTTTAAGAAATGAAAAATATAACAAATATAAACAAGATGATTTTGATGAAAACTAATTAGAAAAATTAAATCGTAAAACAGAAAACAGAGAAAATGTAATTCTTTAAAATATATCATTTTACATTTTCGTGTATTTTTTCTTTTAATAATAATAAATTTTCAAATTTTTAAAATTTATAATAAATTAATATTTATTAGGATAACAGAACTAAAACAAGTAAAATATTACAAGATAAAATGGATAGGTAAAGAGTGGTTTATGAAAGTTATCATACATTAGCTTAGGTGTAGGAATTAACAAAAAGAGAAAATGACAGAAAAAACGCAAATGTGTTAGGAAAACATAAAAAAGAACTAGAATAATTAAAATGGATGATAGAAAATGAAGATTAAAAAAAAATGGTACTATTAAAATATATTTTACGAATTATTTTATTAATCGAAAATTGTTAAATTATTTTTAAGTTTATTTTCAGTTAATATTATTTAATTCAAATCGATTTTTGGATCAAAATTTAATTATTCAGGGAGTATTTTAATTTAGAATTATTATTAGGTTTAATTTACTTTATCTATGTATGTAAAATAGCACTATTTAATATCTATTTTAAATTAAAATTAAAATACTCTTAATATAATTTAATTTAGATCCAAAAATATACCAGAGTAATATATAATTAGAAATCTATTAATTCTAATATATAAATATATGAAACTATAATATCTATAAAATATAACAATAAAATATTTTAAAAAATTTATTTTGATTTTATATAATTTAGGAAGCTGATGCAATTTAATAAGAAAGGTATTAGAAATTATTGGAACAAAAGCAACTAAATTTATAACTTAAAAAAAAAATTCAAAATTAAGAAGCAAAGGGAGTTTAATAGGTAGTAGAAAAAGATATATAGGTATATTAATAATAGCCAAAATTGCAGGTTTTAGAAAAAAATCCACCGGCTGAATATATAGAAGGTGTAATTTGGGAAAAGGAAGTTAATTTACCTAAATAAGGAATAATTGATATACATGATTAAAGTGAATAGCTAGGATAAAATGTAAAAATTATTTTTATATAAAATTCTATATAGAATTAAATATATAATACTTTATTTTCCTAAATGTAAATTAATTTATTTCTGTATTTAAGGATGGAGCTTAAAAGCATTCTATTTTTTAAAGAAAATAAAATGAAAAAAATAAATAATTTACCTCTGAAATCGCTGAAATATAAAGAGAATAGGTATTAATTATTATTAGCTGAAAAAATGATTTTAAAAATATATAATTTAAATTTAATTTTATTTTTAATAAAAAAAGGCAAAAAGAAATTATGAAATAGACAATCTAATAGCTTTACATTAGGAAAAATTGGCTAGGGAAAAAGAACTTTAAAATCATCATTTTTTAGCAATTTAATAAAGAGTTAATAAATTAAAAGGGGCTATTGACCCTTTAGATGAAAAAATGAGCAGATTATAAGATGAAGATAGATATAAAGGAAACTTACTTTCTAAGGCCACTGCAAAAATGATTTAAGTATATGAAGAAAAATTAACTGATTTGATAATAGATGACCTTTTATATGAAACTGTAGGAATATTATAGGTAAATAAAAAAAATAATTAAATAATAAAAAGAAAAAGAAAATTATATATTAAAATTAAAAATTACTACAAATTAAACTATATATTATTTTAATTGTATAATTTAATATTATATATTTATATTTATAAATATTAACTTAATTTTAATAATTAAGGAGGAAGAAGAAAGAGAAAAAAAAAGAAATTAAAAAATTAAAAGAGAAGCAGTTGTAAGAGATTATATAGAAGAGTTTAAAAATTTAGTTGTTGAGTAAGAGGAAATTGAAGTAAACAAATAAATATATAATTATAATAATTTATATATAAAATTTATAAAATTTATAAAATATTTATATTTAATTCAATTTCAATTTTATAAAAAGTTTTAATTGGGTAGAAAATTTAAACCTTATGATTTTTTTAACGGAGTAAATGCCAAATAAAGAAACTATTTGGAAGAACCATTATTTGTAAAATATATAGGGATAGAGATGGGAATGGGAATTATGGTAGACATATTAGAACATAGAAATAAATTTTCAGAAAGCTTATATAAATTAAGTCATTATTCAAAAAAAAATTTAGAAGTTTTCAGAATATTAACAGAGGAGCTAATAGATGAAATTTTAATGGAAGAAACAATAAAAATAGATAAATCTAACGACGAGTTTGCATAAGCATTGTTTTAAAATGAATTTAAATGATTTTTAAAATTAAGATATTTAAAACTAATTACTTTTATAATTTTTGCAATAAACATGTATATAGTTATTATTTATTAATTTATGTATTTTAAAATTAAAATTTATAAATTAAAAAATTATAAAAAATGTAAATTTCATTATTTTTATGCTCAATAATTTAATACATTACTGGGTAAAATATCATAATCTCTAAAAAAGGCAGTAAATAAATTTTCATAATAGACTGCATCTATAATTCCACAGGTTTCTCTTATACTGTGCATACCTAATTATGCAATCCCTATATCAATTGTCTAATAATTTTAAAAAATTTTAGAAATGGATTATTCAAAAAATTATCTTAAAAATATAAAAAACAAAAATAAACTTACTTTTACTCCAGATAACGAAGAAATTAAGGGACCTATCTAAAATTTAAATAAAATAAATATACGAATTATATAATAGTTACCAAATTTATATATTTATATATATATATTTATAATTATTAATTATTTATTTTTTTATATATTAATATATATATAATAATTTTATTTTTACAGTAGACCCACAAGGAGAAATGTTGGAAACTATGAATTCTTGAACAGGTATTTTATTATTTTTACAAATAGTTTTTAAAATACTATTGGAAACTGAATCAGAAGCATATCTCTGATTGTGGTTAGTTTTAATTACTACTCCTTAATTCATTTATATACTGTATCTATCTTTATGTTTTTCGGGGTAGTTAGGATGGATAGCATGAGCCATATCAGCAGAAATGAGATAAGATTTATTTAAAGCCTTAAATTATATTAATTATATTATTATTTTATTTTTATTTTTACTAATAAATGGTTTTTGCATATAATAAATAAATTTTTATTAAATTTATTTATTTTTATTTACTTTAAATAATGAATCTGACAAAACTTTTTCATCTTTAGACAGAATTCCATGAATTCTTTCAATATTATCTCTTAAAATCATAGAATCAGCTCCTTAAAAAGATCTAGATCCACATTCTTCATGATCGAATAAGCAACTAAATGATTTTATAATATTTATAAAAAATTAATTAATTAAATAAATAAATAAATAATTAATAATAATATTTAATTAATAATATTTAATTAAAGATTAAAATTTTTACAGCATATTAATAAATGACGAGTCTTTATTAGAGTGAGCTTCAGGGTTAGTCATACTTTTTAAAGCGAAAAATGAAGAATACAAATTATCTAATCTGGGAGAAGAGACATATTCTTTATGTAAACCAAAAAATTGACTTGGTTAAGTGTCAACGAAAAACATGTCCATATCTACAATGTTATCTAAGGGAATTTTAGTTTGTTCGGAAATAAGATTTAATAATCCTCTATAATGAGGTAATTTCTAGTCTTCTTCGCTGCTAAACTAACTGCCATTAATTTAATTAAAAATTTCATTGTTAAAAATAGGTCTTAAATGCTTTTCTTTATCGAATTCTTTAAATTTAAAATATAAAAAAATTAGTTTTAATTATAAATAAAATATAAATTTTTTGAAGAAATAGTAATATTAATTATAATTTGTACTGAAAGCATTTCTTTCGTCAGCAGAAGTTAAGTGAATGGCCAAATTAGGGACTTTAAAGAGGGGATCTTAGTGGTGGAATAATTTGCTTTCTAATTTTCCATTTTCATCTTTATAAATAACTTTTCCAGCCAAAGTCAGGTCTCTATCAAACCACTAAATAACATAAAATTAAAATTAAAATTAAAAATTTTAAATTAATATTAGAAGTAAAGTTAAATTAAATTAAGTCTTTTATATCTAAAAAAGAATATATCAAAATTTATTAATTTATATAAATTTATTTTAAGTATATCATTACAGTATGCCATAAACCTCCCCCATATAAAGTAACATGGGATTATACTTATTTTTAACTTTAAAGTTAACTCAAAGGGGCCAACCTCAAACAGGGAGAATCTGTGTGGGCTCCAACTATTTTAAAACCAGTATTATTAGGGTCAAATTTGTCTCCTACTGTAAAGGCGAACAAAGTTGATTGATTTCTGGTAAAGTAGTATCTGAAAATAAATTAAAAAATTAATTTAATTTTTAAATAAAAATAAATTTTTTATATGAATATGATATAAATAATTTGTAAAAAATATTATAATTATAATAATTTAATTTAATTTAATTTAAGATATCTTTGCTTTTATAATAATAATTATTTTAATAACAAATTAGGTTACAAATATATATTTAAAATTTATAATTTTATTTTATATACCTTCCTCCTTTTTTTAAATCCCAATTTTAAGTTTCTGTTAATTCTTAAAATTAAGCGTCTTTTAACATATTTTTAGCCAATTAAACGGCATGATATGGAGAAACAGCTTTGTTAACAAAATTTAAGAATTCTTAGGATAACTTTCTTGCACCTTCTATTAATTACTTTTCCATATTATAAGAAGTTTTTATTAATAAAATTTTTACGATTATTTTTATTTTTTTTAATTAATTTATAAATAGAATCTCACATTTCAGAATTAATAAATATACCTTACAAATAATTAACATTAATCAAAAAGATATAATATCAATAAAAAAATACTATCTAAGATTCTATTGTTCATATTACTAAATTTCTTATTTAATAATTTAGAATAGTATTTTAAAAATAATTTGAACCAATAAATAAACATATAAATATACAAATAAACTATTCTCATTTATTTCTTAATAATTAACTATAAATTAATATTTATTTAAATTTGTAATAATTAAAATTAAAACAATTATTAATAACTCAATACACGAAATAATTTTAAATTAAATTTAAAAAAGAATCTTCAACTGGTCTATTAAGAACCTCATCTACTTCTTTCATAGAGGTACATTTAAATAAACTATCTGATTTATGTCTAAAAATTGCCACGGCCAATACTGCTAAAATATCGAGCCCTTTGTAACCAATAATTCTATCAAAAATTAAAAATATTTCTTCTACAGCCATATAACCAATAAAACAATATTAAATCCAATTAATTCCAACTTGTATAACATCGAAATTCTCTTAAATTAAAAAATAATATATTATAAAATTAAAAATTAACATATTTTAAAATTGAAAAAAAATTAATACAACGTAAAATTAAAAAAATTTTTTAATAATAATATTTGTATTTTAGATAGATATTTATTTCAAAATTTAAAAATATATCAAACTTAATATAAAAGTTTATTTCAAAAAATAAATGATAATTCTAATATGCAATTTATTTTTATAAATCAATTTTTTTTAATTACCAATTTAACTTAAGTGATTCAAAAGTCTTTAATCGGTAGACTAAAATAAATCTTCAAACAACATAACTAAATATAATAATGAATCCTTTATCGAACTTAAAGATAAAAGATAACAAAAATACCTACAATAAAATTGTTTAAATAAAGTATAAATAACATCTAATTTCATTGAAGTATATCCAAATGGTTATATATATTTTGTAAATAATTTAGGGAAAAAAAATCCACATTAAGGCACTTTTGATTGGTCAGCATTTGATAATTTATCAAAATTTTAAGGGTGTATCTATTATTAATTAAAATATAAATTAAAATTAATTATTATTAAATTTTATTACCCTAGCATTTTTATAAACCTCTTTATCTCTTATGAAAACTTTCAATATTTTTTCGAAATTATTTTAAAATACAAAATATTTATCATCAAATGAAGCTTCCTATTTAATTAATTATATTTCAGCAAATTAAAAATTATTTAATTCTTTAAGATAAAAAATAAATTAATACATGTCCATCTGAAATTAAAATTATATCAAATATAGAATTATTTTTATCATATTCATCCAAAAGCTATTAAAATTTATTATTGCCCTAATTCCCCTCAACTCCGAAATATTTCATATAAATATCGACCCTATAAGATGTAGGAATTCCTCCTATTTTTAAATATATGTTTCAAAAAAATAAATAAAAGTCTTTAAAATTTATTTTATTTAGATAATAAATCTAAATTTTTATTTATTTCTAAAATTATTTAATTAATAATTAATAGATTCATTTTATAAATAGATTAATAAAAAACTTTAATATATACGCATTTTATATAATCAATACCTTAGCAAAATTATTCCATTTCTTACTCTAATGACTCGTTTTCTACTAAAAATTTCGCTCTTTTATTTCTATCTTTTTATATATATAAATCGTCAGTTTCATTATCTATATTATCTTATTATAATAATGTTTTAAATTTTTCTTTTAACTGAGAATATGATGGCAACATAATATTATGTTTTAAAAGTGAATTTTTTCTAGAATTCGTCGATATATTTCTAAATAATAATAAAAATAATAATGATATAGTTTTAAAAAATGTATATTTTTTATCATAACATGGTTATTATTGCTTATTTAACGGTAATTTAAGAAAAATATATTTTATTTATTTTTATATATACAGCACTTTTAATTTATTACGTTGGTGTTTTTATAGAATATATAAACTAAAGGAAATTTTTGATATCATAAATATGTAAAGTATCTGGATCAGTTCCATTTTCACCTAAATTATTTCCATTAATTCTAAAGACTTTTATTTTTTCCTAAATGTAATCATATTTTTTTAACAATATTTCACTCCATTTATACCTACTTTAATTAATATATTCTATAGGATCCACTCGAATTGGATCTATTTTTATCGATTTAGAAGCGCAATTTAAAATTAATTTTTTTAACTCTTATTCAATTTCTAATTTTAAAATAAAAATAAAATTAAATAAATTTATAAAAAAACATAATTAATACAAATTTAAATATGGTTGGGTATTTTAATTAAATTTAATATTTTATTTATAGAATTATTTTTTTACATTATTATCTTGATATTGCTTAAATTTTATCTGGATTCATTGCTTAGATCTTACTCTCTTATTCTATTCTTTTAATTAAATCATTTTTTAACTTCCAAAATATTTTTGATTCTTTCATTTTCATCAAAATTAATTATACTTGATCTTGCATTTCATCTTTTTATAAACCCTTTTGTTAATTTTTCATATTTTTTCACAAATTTTTGTTATTTACTTTAATATCTCTGAATTAGATTAATCTCTGTATAAATAATTTTTACTAATTTTTTATTTGTTTTAGTTTATTTTATTATTGTTCAATTTTCTTAGAAAATTAAATTAAATTTTATTAATTTACAAAAATTTCATTTTTGAAAATTCGGAATATTAATATAATTATTTAATTAAATAATCATTTGTAAAATGAATAAATACTAATAAGAATTAAATATAAAGTTAAATTAAGTTATATTGACTAAAAAATTTCAAAATAAATGAAGTTATGATATTTTAATTTAAATATAAATTTATAAAACCTAAAAATATTTAAATTATAACTCACTTTAAAAAAGCTTTTAAGCACTTCATTGAACAAAATTCCTTACCAAACTTTTTAAATTTATCAATTTTACCCTCTTCAAATTCTTTTTTACATATATTACATTTAAACATTTCAACTTTTTCAACTTTAATTTTTTCTTTGGCCCAAAAAAATAATTCTTAAAAATTTGTATAAAACATGTCTTTCAATTAGATTTCATTTACTTATAATTCTTATAAAATATTTTTGAAATAAAAACAGTCAGAAATACCATTTCCCCCATATAAAGTTAAATCACTTTTATAGTTAATACCAGTAGAAATTAAAATTTACTTACAATAATCCTAATTAATTAACAATAATTGTTTTAAAAAATAGCCAAGTTCCTATTATTGATCAGAATATCTTTTTTTAATTAATATATTTTAAAAAATAAATAATCAAAGTATATATATTTTAATAAATAAATTTTAAAATTTAAAGCGAATTTAATATAATAAATAAAATAATTATAAAAATAAATTTTAAATAATTTTTACCTGACTGTGTCAATTCCTATTTTATAACCTTTGTCTAATAAATTTTTTATTTCTTTAAGTTGAGTTGAAATTTTTGTTATTTAAACTTCTCCATTATAATTAGCAGATTTTTCAAATTAAAAATTTATGTATGGGTTCCATAAGATATAAACTTTGTTATTATAATTTTATTATCCACATTATTTTAAAAGCTATGATATTTTATCATAATTTTAGTAATTATATTATAAATTAAAGTATACAGGTGTATTGTACTAGTTGGAAACTTATAAATAACCACAAACCATATTTTATAAAACATTATCATTCAAATCAATTTAATTTAAACAAATTTCGCCTAATATTATTTTAATTATAAAATATTTATAAAAAATAATTTAATTAATTTTTTCTAAATAATTAAATAATTACCGATAAAACTAGGCTTCAAACCATTTTCAGTTCCATACTGAAATTAATATTTAATAGATTAAATAATATTTTCAACTGAATGCATAATTAAATTTTTTTCTTCATTTTAATATAAACTATTTTTATCTACAACATAAGTGTATCCAAAAACAATATCAATCAAATTTTAATTTGATTATTATAATTACTGTAATTTTTATAAACTTTGACCATTGATATTATTCGTTGACTCAATTATTAACATTTTTTTATTTTCATCTAATTTTATGTTTTTGCTAAACTATTTTAATTCATTATCTTATAAAATTGTGTCTGAAATATTTAAATTTTCTAAACAATTATCTGGATTTTTACTTATGGTTTTTATATTTTGGATTGTTAAAGTTGAATATAAAAATTCCTTGTTTTCGGTAGGTATTATTTAAAATAAATGCTCGTGGGGTAAGATATATTAGTAATTATTTTAAAAATCTTACTTATATACTTTTTTATCTAAAATTTATATGTATTCCTATAATTTTTATTCTTCCTCCATTTTTTTAATTAATACTAATATTTTATTTTTTTTATTAATAGATAAAGATTTAATGGATTTTATTAGCCTAATAATATAATATTATTCATAATATAATTTAAACTAAAATATAATTGGAATTTTTGAATTCAATAAAATATTAATGGATAAGGGTAATTGTATATTAAAATATAAAATTTTAATTATATTACCGCGAAAAACATATAGATTAATTAAATGAAATAATATATCTTTCGAATATTTATTTTAATATTTTTTAATTCAACCAGTTATTAAATAAAACAGTTAAATCGTTATTTTAGTAAATATTATTAATAAACCTGTGTAATCAATTATTTTAATCATTTTATTTTATAATAAAGATTGTTAAATTACAAAAATTTAACTATAAAATATAAATATATAATTCCAAATAAATTATTAAAAAAAAACTAAACTTAAAACAAAAAAATATAAAACTATCAAAAAACTCTTATGTAATCAGTTTTGACTCCTTCAAAATACGAAATTTTATCATAATAAACAGCTAGAACCAATCCACATCAATCTAATCTATCTTAGGAAAGAAGAAAGTAAAAATATATTTATTAAATTAATTTTAAAATTTAATTAAGTAGAAATTAATTTATATTATAAAAAATATATAGCACCTCTCCCATATTCAAAAATTAAAGGTTAGTAAGTTAAACTTTAAAAAATTCTCCAAACAAGGTAAATATAAATCATTCAAACAGCTTAACAAAAGGTAATATAAAATTTATAATTTTTTCTATATTTATAAAATTATACAAAATATTAAAAATAAATAAATATTAAAGCTTTTATCATTAACAAACATTAATTTATATTTTTTCATATTATGTGATTATATCAACATAACTTTTAAAAAAAAATTAGACAATACTGTTTCCCATCAATGGTCGCAAAAAAAGTTAGAAATGGACTAATAACAGGAAATTGAGTATTAGTCCCAAATGATATCTAAACTAAAAAGACTAAATGATTTGTTAGTATAAGAATTGAAAAAGCCAAAAAAAACAACTGTTACTACAACCAGCCAAGGAAAATCTATATGTTCTGTATGTTGTTGTAAAAAAAAATCTAAAACCACAACATAAACCAATGGAAGTAGAAAAACCTTGACATAACTTAAAAATTAATTAGCAAATGAATAAATTGTGCTTTTAAATAAAAAGAATGAAAATTTATTCTCCTCTTTGGAAAATATGGAAAATGATTATATATAATAATAAGAATAGTATAAATAAGAAATTTTGTAGTATTAGGAAGAATAAGATAGAATTTTACTTAGTAATTAATAAATATTAGAACAAAATCGAATTTTAGAACTTGAATTAGCTTAAATAAAAGAAAAATTTAGCAATGAACTGTAAACTAGAACCTTAGAAAATGAAAAATATGCAAGTACAATTTCATCTTTGTAAAACTAGGTCTATGTAATATATTATAATAGCATTTTTTTTACATTTATTTTAACTAATATATGTATTAATATTAACATTTTTATTTATAAAGGAACTCGAAAACATAATTATCGAAAAAAATGATTAAATTGAAGAGTTACTTTTAGAGAAAGAAAAATAAAATATAGAGTTAAATAAATTGTCAAAAAATATTAAAAAAATAAGTAAAATTAAGGCAAATTAAATTTCAAATGCAGTAACTTTAGATTTAAGCTGTGACGAATACGACTCAGACGAAGATTACTAAGAAGATAAAATTATTAATAAATATAAGAGAAAAGTTGATTAATTATCATCATAAAAAAATAAATTAAGTGAAAAGTATTTAAAAAATAAACTCTAAAAATAAATTTATGAACAAGAGTTAGCCCATAATAGTGAACTTTAATACAGAAAAATTATTTAAGATTTATAGTAGTCTAATAGTTCATTAAGAAATACTTTAAATTAAGAATTACAGTACAGAAAATTAAGACTTTGAAAATGTATATAATCTTTAATTTTCATATATATTTTAACACAAAGTTACTTACCTGTTTAATTAATAAATAATTAGATTAATTATTATATATAAATAATATTATCTAATTATAGTATAAAGTAGTAATCAAATTATAAGAAAAATAATTATTTAATAATATATTTTTTTTCAAAAAATTTAATTGATGTAATTAATAAGAATATTTATTATATTAAATCGTCACTCTTAAATTAAATTTGGTGAAAAAAAAATTTAAAAATTTTTTTTTATTTATTTCACTTTTATTAGATAATTAATATATAATTAAATAGTAAAATTATCAACATTACATTATTTTTACTACGATTAATAATTAATTTTTGTAAAAACTTATGGTTTGTAATACTAAATATACTATAAACATAAATTAATAAATAAAAAATATTAGGTATTTTATTTAATTATAAATCAAGAATAAAAAAAAACTTTTATAAAAATTAAAAAATAGTAATAAAAAAAAAAACAAGATAAAAATTTTTTACCATGAGCTTATTTGGAGGAATTAGTAATTTTATAGGATCATTTAAATAAGTAAAGGATTCTGATTTCGAATAAAATGGACTTTTAACACCTTAATAATTTGTTTTAGCCGGCGACCAATTACTTTAATTAGGATGGCAATGGAAAAAAGCGTAAAATTCAAATAAAGTTGACAAAAACTTACCAATTGATAAATAATTTTTACAAATCGAACAAGTTAATTGTGAGAAAAGAATTAAAGAGGTTTTTAAATAACATGTAGATACTGTTAATTAAGTTGAAGGGTTCGAAATTCCTAATTTCAAAGAAAATGTAAGAAAAAAAAAAAAAAAATATATATTATAAGGAAAAAAATAATTATCAATAAATTATAAAATTATTTATGCAAATATTACAATAAAAATTTTATTATTTTTTAACAAATAGTCTTTGATTGCACTAATAATTACAAAAATTAATTATATATGATATAAATTTTCTATTTTATTTGTTTCGGTATAAATATATTTAATTTTTAAATTCAAAGAATCAAGATATAGTTGATTGCAGAACCTATAATATTTCTATTACTTATGATGATTATTACCATGTCCCTAGATTATGGTTAACTGGTTTTACGGAAGATTAAAAACCTTTAAATAGATAACAAATATTATAAGATATTACTGATGAATAAGATAAATTCGCGACTTTAGAAGATCATCCCAGACTAGAACAAAAATAAGTAAATTTTTTATCATAAATTAAAAAAAAAAATTGAAAATAATACTATTTATTATATTAATTTCTTACTTATTAAAAATATTATTAATTTTTTTATACTATTATATATTATTGTAAGGTAACCATTCACCCTTGTAGACATAGTGAGAGATTAAAAGCATTTGTAAAAGAGGCAAAATAAAGAGGAATTAATTATAAACCCGAACAAGCTTTATTAATATTTTTATAGTTTATGCCAAGTATTATGCCTACAATGGAACTAGATATGTTGGCAGAAATACCATTATGAAAAATAGAAAATACACATAAAAAATATAGTTTAAAATTTAATATATATATATTATAGTATAGTATAAGCATTAATTATATATTAATTTTATTAATATTTATGCTTAATTTTATTAATATTTATGCCATTATAATTATTTTGTTATAAATTTTATAATCTTCTTTTCTAGAAAATATATTGTTTGCTAAATAGTTAAAATAAATTTTACTTTTTATCTTTATTTTTTAATTATATAAATATATACATTAAGTATTTGGAATAATTATATTAATTTTTTTGGATATTAATGGAAAAGCATATCAAATTTTTTATTTTTTTAATTTTCTTTATTGTTATTCAACTTACATTCTCAATTCTTTTATTTATTATTATAATTGTTAATTTTCTTTATTTATATTTTAAATACTTTCCATTATTTACTATTATTCTCTTCCATCAGGTCCAAATTTATTTTACAACTATCTTAATTTTAATTTAATAATTTAAATTTATTTATATTTGTGGAATAGATTTATATTTATTTACTTTTTAGCTTATTTCGGTTAATTGCTTTCATATAAATCAATAAACGATTTGCTGAATTCCTCTAAAACTTTTTCTGACTTTACATATTATTCAAATTATTTTCTTCTTTGATTACCAGATTATTAATTTACTACCTTTAAATTATTTAATTTCATTTAAAAAATTAATTATTTTATTTAAACCAATGACTAATATTTACTTTAGATTCCATTTATTTTTATATGTTTATTTTTTTATAAATTCTAATAAATTTTTTATTTATTTTTGTTTTATTTTAAAATAAAAAAATAATAGTATTTAAATAAGTTTAATATTTTTAATGAAATTGTTATATGTATTGTTTTCGTCTAAAAAATTTCTTTAATAAAATTAAAATGAGGTTAATTAAAT